>VWPW01012271.1:199174-234420 GCA_013389825.1 Crypturellus undulatus | reverse complement strand
CGGGGCGCGAGCGGGGGCGGCTCCCGCGGCGGCGGCCGCCAATGGAGGCCGGAGGAGGGGGCGCCGCGGGCCGCCTCCCCCCGAGCCTCCCTCGCCGGCTCCAGGGAAAGCGCGAGCGGAGGGTGCGGAGCCGGGGGCGAGTCACGCGGCGCTACAAAATGGCATCTTGTGCATCCCAAAGCCAGAGGGTCTACAGGCAGAAATACGGAAAAGCAGGAGGCACCAGAGAAAACGGCCTCCCCTGCCCTCCCCCCGCGCGTGACGTGCGGCTGGCACCACGAGGGAGGCCCAGAGGAGCATCAGTTAATGTGGCTGCTGATGCTCAGTGTTCAGCCTTTAAAATTTTCCATGTTTTTCATACAAAAAGATGCTTATCAAACTCGCACCATGTGACAGCCTCCTCTTCCAGTGGGGAGAAGTGCAAAAGCCTCTAGAAGTCCTTTAGACCACCCTTTCCACCTGAGACCTGACACCAGCTTTGCCACGGCACGTCTCTTTGGGGATACGTGTGCCTGGACAGCAGCTGAATGACAAACAGCCCCAAGTCAGAGTGAGACCTACAGGCTGGGCTGATGCAGCGGATGAGGCTGGCAGCGCTTGCGAGCGCCAGTACAAGCAAAGGAAACGGTGCTTCACACAGGCACCCCGGGATGCAGCACGGGCAAAGGTATAAGGAGCCCAAGGGATCAGACGAGTGCCTGGCTGTTATCTATATCCATTGGGCACTGCTCACTGCCATCGCTGGCTCAGCAGGTGCCCACGAGCTGCCTGCTGAGCGCACAGCGGGTTGGCACTAGGACCACTCTAGTCAGGCCCTTTTCCTTCCAGCAGTTGCTAAGAGTCTTCACGAGAGACCACAACGCAGCCCTCTGCTCTGACACACACTACACGGGTCTGACTAACACGGTGTGACGTTCGGAGTGCAGGAGGGACATCTCCCTAGGTACAACTGGCCTGTGCGGCAGCCAGAGCACAGCCCTCCTCCCGCTGCCCACCTGCACGCTTGCTCTCCTCGCTTCACTGTATTTTTCACGGGTATTTTTCTCTCTCATGACTCAGTGACAAACAAGGACAAGCAGTTTCTCGCGTGGAAGCGCTGCATGTTCTGCTGCTGCTTGGGCCTGCGGCTGAGCCTGACTGCAGCAATGCTCTAATGCTGCTTCCTTCCTTGCAGGACACCAGGACCCTCTCCACCAGTCTGAAAAATCTACAGGGCTCCAACACAGGAGCTACTCTGTATAATATAACCCTATGCTGTAAAAGAGAATAGCAAAAGACGTAAGCCGTAAGATGGCAAAAACCTGCTGCAGGATTTAAGTGGAAATAGTGGGAAATTACAGCCAGTAACTCAGTGGAGGAGGTAGAGAGGCCTTTTAGCTCTTCCTCTCCTTTCTTTCTAGCTCAAGTCCTTCAGAGCTCTGCTCCCAAGCACTACTCCAGGCAAAAGCCCTCATGGAACAACAGCCCTAAACCTGATCCAGAGGAGCAGGGTCATTTTCTCCAAAGGGCGGGAGAGCAGGTTCAGGAAGCAAACTGTGAGGTTCTAGAAACAGAATCATGGTACAGGCTTCCTTGGAACCCTAAAATTGCTCCTTTTCTTCACCCTTCAGGGTCAAAGGAAAAAATAAATTGCCAAAGCTTCATATTAGGAAATAAACCCTTTGAACATGGAATTTTTTGGAAAACAATATATGTCACTATTGAAATAAGCACACCATTTTTAGGCATACATTCACTCAGATCCTACTGGATTCACATCCTTATTAGCTTTTGTATTTTTCACTTTAGCAGCAAGATGAAGCATTCTGATTTTTCCTCTCAGTCTTTGATACAGCTCATGTTTGTGTTTTGACAATCAAAGTCCTTTCCCCTAATTTTGAGGAAATGATTGATTGTCAATTGCACTTTAGAGTCACATCCGCAAAAATGATTTCTGGATTCTAGAAAATTAAATCTTAAGAATGCCAATAAAAAGGTAAGCAAAACAACCCAACAGGGAAAGGGCATACCTCATGGCTGTAATTAGGAATTGCCTTATAATCTGAAAGGTTATAAGATTATGAATTTTAATTCTAACAGTAATTCATGTTAGAGTAATCTAGCAAACACTGGTGATTGATTTTACATAAAGCCACTTTACAGTGCTCAGTGTAAAGCACTTTCTGGTGTTCACAGGTTTAGGAATACTGTGCGTACATACACTTAACAGACCGTTACGTGTGCTATATGCATTACATTTGTGCATAGCAGAAACCTGGATTAAAAGAGAATTACAGCCATGAAGTTAGTCACTCAGAAGTTGTGAAAAATATAAATCTTATCTAGCACCCAAGCATACTGTTGTAATTAAAATTCATCCTCATATAGCAACTTTAAGATTACATCATTGCATAATGCATGCTCATTCTTCAACCATTTCCTAACTTGGGGAGTTTGGCGTTGCAAACTAATGCTCTTTTTAAAACAGCCATCACCTTTGGTTTGACAGAAGAACTGAAGCATAAGATTTGTATTACACAGACCTTGCTGACTACAGTTTGCGTGCAGATCTTCAGATTAACAGGACCTGGGCTAATAAAGTAGCAGGGGGCAAACTTGTGTCCTTCAGGACGCCCCACCATTACACAGAGGAGTCACAGCCATTCCCAAAGCTGTCAAGAACAAACAAATGAGATCAGGGACCTCAGGTCCTGATCCAACAAATTTTGTGTGACGTGGCTCTCTCTCATGCCCAGGAACCCTATTCGTTCCCAGCAAACCTTTAAGTCCTGCTTTTCTTCTTATACTCCTGACTGATGGGTGATTCTACATCAGCTGCCCCACGCCCACCCTCCATGTCAGCCAGCCCCCTCTCAGCAGCCCTGGTTCTCCAGCAGTTACCTTCAGAACATGCTCAGCCTGAAGTCTTCTTTAATGGGGACGATTATTAGATACTGGATAAAAAAGGAGAAATGGAAGGAGGGAGATATTTTTGCTTCTACTTTTTGAAGTTTTGATTTTTTTTTTTTTTTTTATTACTTGCTTGTAGACAAGTGTTTGCAGTCATTTGCATATATAGGGAGCAATATGCAGTGCAGACTCCAGGAGGAAGGAAACTGGAGGACTGTATCTCTTTAAATTAAATTAAGGATGTGATTTCATGAGATTAAGGTGAAATGAAAAAGAAACAACTGGAGGTAATAGACAAGTAAATACTCAGAAAAGCAAATAATCTGAGCAGCCTTCTAGTCTTGTACATATTAGTGACTTAAATGAACACTAAAAAAAAAACCACCCTAAAATCAGCAATACAACAACCTTTAAACAAAGCCAGATGTCTACAAGTTGTACATATGGACTTAAGGACAAGAAAGAAAATAAAAGGGAAAAAAAAGAAAAAAAAAAAACTTATTACTTCCTATTTCACATGTTCTCATTTGCGTTAAAACTTCAACCATAAGAATGTTCCAGTCATGTTCTACAGTGACACCATTTTCTTTACTTTCCCCATGAGAAAATTCTTGTAGAGTGTGCTAGAAACATGTGGTTTTTTGAGCACTGTTTGTTATAAATGTTACTTGGATACTATGTGCCTATTTTCTGGTACTAATGGTACTAACCTCACATCAGTAAGTCTTATTATGAAGCCTTTACAGAAATGTTTTTAAAGTCATCCATGGCTTGCTGTAAATGCTAATTAGTCATTCCCTGAGTTTTCTGAAGCAGTCACATTATGTAAGTTTAATCCAGTCGTACAATTCAGTCTGCATCAGCAAATTATCTCTCCAAAAAAGCAAATCAATGCATTTCCCATTTGTTGAATAATAAACTAAAATTACTTCAGAAAAAAAACCCCAGAACATTCAAGAGTCACATGAGCTCACAAGTCTTTAACTGCCCTGGTCAGACTTGCTCAGACATCCTGAACTCCATGTGCATTTCCAGTATAAAACAGTTTTCAGTTTCATGACCACCTGTCTCCTCTCTCAAACACAGTATCATATTTTCTCCAATCTTGGAAGCACACATGCAATATTTTCATTCTCATATGGTATTTACATGTTGTAATGACTAAATATGCCTTTATTGATTCAGACTTTATGTAGAATGCAATCTCTTCCCTCTAAGGAATGCACTACAATAATAATGTAAACCAGCAGTTATATTGCATGCATTTTTAAACAATCAAAGATGATGCCCTATTGTACATATGTCAAAGAATGAGATATTTGACTAACAAACTTGGATTGCTATGCATTAGCCACTGTATTTTTTGCAGTGTTCTGTTTCACTGTATAGTTAACTTAGCTGAATGCATATGCTCAGAAAATCCTTTCTTGCCTGAACGCTTTACGAGCATATTTTATGGTTTCAGTACACAATTTTCAAAAGCTAATCAATCAGATAGTGAAACTAAGTCCAATTTCCTTCAATGCATTTCTTCTGGGTGAAGGCCTATTCCATGCTAAATTTAATTTCCCCAGTCATTCTATTTACAGAGTTGTTCTGTGGGGGGAAAAAGCACTCCAAAATTACTCTTTATTTAAAACTGGTCATAAGCTGTACTCATTTCACTTTATTTATTTATTTATTTATTTATTTATAGGAATGCTAACAATTTTCAGGCATAACCTCTATCCACAAATACATTTTGTGAGTGGAAAGGTATAAAAAAAACCCTTAAACCTGAAAGTTAACAGTCCAGAAACTTGAATGGGACCACCACGAACACTTTCCTAGTAGGGTAATACTCGTGCTGCTGCTGCTGCTGTTACAACATACTTGCATTCTCATGGCACAGTGCTCAATGTATACCAAGATGCTCATTCGACACACAGCCCCACTGAAGACAGCAGAGTTACCCAGAGCTGCATTTAGATCTGTCTGAATGATGAAAACTTACTGCTGAGCAAATATCTTGAAAAAATTTTGCTGAGAAAAATACTGGAGCTATTTTTCTTTTTTAATTTCCTTTTATACTTTTTTCCTAATTAAATTAGTACTATTTCTTTTCCCAATAAGACATTGATTGCAAAAACTAGGAAATGGCTATTATATTTTCAGATTTTTTTGATAGAAGGGTATATAATCTCCAGAACAAGCAATTTTAATAAACATTTTTATATCTAGAACTTAAGACAGTTTTTCAAAAAGCCTTTTTAATTAAATTTGTAATTAAAAAACTCAAGCAATATGTTGGCTTAGTTTAAAGCAAGTTAAATAAAAGGAGCGTCCAAAAAAAGAGTTTGAATTCCTGAAAAAAATGTTGCAACAGTGCTTCTTCTGAAAGCTACCAATCCCTGCAGCTATTCAGATCTAGGACACACTGCCTTATTTTGTTGCTGCTAGCGTGACGGGGTATGGACTTACTTCATGCAGTTATCAAGATGGGCTTTTTGCAAATGACAAATGGAAACTGCACACTGGCAAAAATCTCCCCCTATGACCATTTATCTTTTTCAGTTATAGACTCCAAGACAAAAGCAATTAACATTTGCTTTTCTGTAGTGATACAAAACCAAGGTACTTTTCAGTGGCAAGCAAAAAAACGCATTTCTTTTCTTAGCGAGGTGGGCTCTTTTGATATATTCCCCTGGAACTAGCAATGGTAAAAATAAAATAAAAAACTCAAAATACCTCCAGTGACAAGTTCTGCTTTTGTTCTGGTTCTGCATGACTCTTAAAATCAAACAACTTTGCATTTGGTGAGGTGCATTTGGTGTGGGCTTGTGAGAATATGTATATGGGTATGTATGAACATGCACAGATAGAGACTTGGATGTCGCAACAAACAGCGCTGTTCCGTTGCCTTTTACAAAGCCATAGGCACAGCTGAACTTACGTGGCACAACCAGCCAACTCCAGACCGGGGCTGCGTCTGAGCTAGCTGGACCGGAGGATGCCCCCGCGCTCCTGCCTTTGTCCTGGTCCAGACGGGGCCTGGCAGAGCCCAGGAGGTGCTCAGGGCTGCGGGCCGTGTCCTGCGGGCTGCCCGTGGGTGCTGCAAGCGCCGCCCGCGCCGGGCCGGGCCCTGGCGGTACCTGCAAGGCGCGGGCCGGCCTGCCAACGAGCGCACGTGCGGAGAGGGAGCGGGCGCGTCACTGCACACCGTGCCGGAGAGCGGCCAGGAAGCTAAAGCCCCTCATCTCTTCACTCCTAACTCCTACTGTGGTGAGCTAAGCATTTCCGCACAGTGGAGGCTTCATGCTGAGGTATCACACTCACCGTTTTTTCTCTTCTCTTTTTGGTAGCAAAGAAACAACAACAGTTCCCTGCAAGGGGTTCCTTCTACACCAACTCCTGCTCCCCAGCAGCTTGTCCATCTTGCTCCGATTTTAATCACCGCTTTCTAGCCCAGATACCAACATCTCATCTCCTCTTTCTAGCCCAGCTACCAACACCGTATTTCCTTCTATTTCCTTGTTTGCGACTTGTGCCTCGCGGGCGGCCTACAAGGAGCCGTGCCTTCGTGACCAGGCCACGGTGACTGCAACGAGGCGTCGCTCCAGCAAAAATCACTTCACTTGTGACACTTCAAGGCAAATTTTATTCCCAAATGAACTTTATAGTCATTTTTAAATGTCACAAGACAATGTGCTCTATAGGAGTGATAACAGTCACAACCGAATGCAAATCAGCTGCTGTATAAATATCACTTTTTTGGCAAATGTTCTTTGTGAGTAATATGCTACCCTAACACTGTAAGAGAAATTAGGCTGCTAGACAAATTTCACCGATTTCTTAAACCCCAGAAAACTGACGATAGTTTATTTTTCCTTTGACCCACACTATTATTACACTATTATAAGGATTTCCTCAAGTTAATTAAATAAAAGGAGAAGAGAAAGCACATCAAAAAACTTGATCAGATCCTTTGGTGAGGAAACTCATCTGCCTCCTGGCAAGGAAATATTAATGGGGCCAAACTTTATGAAATATAAATAATTTACAACAGTTCATCATATCAAGAATCACACGGTTAAAAGCAATTTTAAAAATAAACCTTTTCATAACCAAAAGTACATACACTTAGATATAACAACAGGCATGTAATCCACAGGGGTTTTCTGTTATTGTATTTACAAGGGATTTTTACTCATCAAATAGGAGCCTTGAATATTGGTATAACACAAGCAAGCACTATGGAAATTTCTTTTAAAGTGTCATTAATATTTTCTTACCTGATGTATAATATTCATTACACATTATTCTTCTCTGGCAGTGTAATGTCTCTATTATTAGCCTTTTTTGTTCTATACAATAATTCAACTGAGAATGATTCTATACACAGTCTAACTGAAAACTGCAGCTCATTAATTTCTAAATAGTCTTCATATTATAGACTTCACCTGTTCCTTTGGCACATACTCTATTTTGAATTTGTACACTTCTTCCTGAATAAGATATGTTGCTATGATACATACGCTGTCACAGTTTCTTTCTTCAACATACTTTCAGTATGTAGTCACACTTATTTAACATAAATAAGGTTGAGAGTGCAAAGTCTCCTACTCCTCTTTAATTAACACTTGATTCAATCCCATGAATCAAAATGAAAATACTTTTGATTCTAATAGGATCCTGCACTTGTGGCATTGACATGAAAAACTCCTGCAACATTTCTAATGGTGAAATCATATCATGGACCACCTCACTGTGGAAAAAAAATACAAAATATGGTAATGCCAAGTGTCTGTTAGCACTCCTTGCAGACCCTGATACTGATATTCTATCTGTATCTGTGTCCACAGGCATAGCTGTGCCTGTGCTGTAGGTCAAGGTCTACATTCATTTTACGCAACATAATTAGGCAGACTCAGAAACTGAAACAGGCTGCTCATCCTTCAAATCAGTCTCCCACGTAAGTTCTTAGTACCCTTGCATAAATCTCTATTTAAAGGAGGATTGATTTAAACCTGCAATGAATGAAACCAGAGCCTGGTTCCACACTTTCATCAGTGGAATTATATCTGAAAAGGTCCCAAAGTCAATGTATCAGGTTACTACCACCTAAAGATCTCCTAATTCCTGATTCAGTACGTAACACATGGTTTTTCAGCAGCATAACCCACAAATTGACAAAAACACTGAGAGAGGACTAGAATTAACCTGCAGAAATGCTTCCAGAGCACCCCTGTGAACAGACTAGTCAACAAATGCCTTCAAATTTCCAAGGGAAATTTGAAAACCCTTGTGATGCATGGAATTTATTAGACAATGGATTTTCTTAAAATATTCAGATGGCGTCCTCTGTCCTTTGCTTTCTTACACTGACCACTTCTGTGAAAGAAGTTGCTGCCCTGGAAACCAGAGGCCTGGGCAGTGTTTGCAGTCAGCCAGTAGTTCCTGCTCCAGCAGGAAACAACGATTCTATATCCTTTCACCAACACTACAGTTTCCTCATTTCTCCTTCTCCACATATGGTTCATTTTTTCTCTCTCTTAATTTCCTAATTAACACTTATAAATGTCTCCATCATGTGAAAATTTTCATGCAAGGGCTGAAAGCATCTCATTTCCCTAAAGGAAGCTATAGCTGGTATAAATTATTGATCAAGACAGGTATTCTTGAAATTATTGTCTCCGATGGCCAAACTGAACATCTTTGAAACAAATTTAAATAATGTCTTTATTTGAAAAATGGATCATTTTCAATATAGGCTGGCAACACAATTCCCTATCATAAATTTGGACTAAACAAATTATTTGCCTTAGGGGGAGAAGTAGGAATTGGCAAGTGGCCAGTTTACACAAACTGTAGCACAGTGGAGAGGCCTTTGGTTGCTTTTTATTATTATTATTCAGCACGTCTGTGATTCTAGTAATGTAGTTTTCAGTTATATTAACTTTTAGCTAGAATCTACCAGTCCTAGGTCCCACTCACCAAGTCAAAGACCTATCATTTGGAATTTCAGAAGCATATCATCTTCAGACAGAAAGATTTATTGCAAGTATACAGCCCATCAAAGATAAAAAAAAAATAAGCTTGGGGTACAGTTTCATTTCCTAAATTACTGAAAATGACTAAAAATATCTGCCCAGGATAACGGATTTCTTCTTATTTAGTTATTTTTTAATCTCATCTTTTTAGGCATTTTTTTATTTGCACTGCTAGCATCAAGCAGCATTCTAAGTGATACTGCTCATATGACTTCTAACATTGCTGTTATTGCATTTTCAACAGGAGAAATACCCCAAAGAGGATAAATCCGTAAGCCCCACAACAAATTATCTAGTAATCTCTTGGCATATCGATTTACTGTGCAATGAGTCTGCTTTAAGATCTTGTGCTTGTGACGAGGTGATTGTCAGCTTCCAAGCAGCAGGCTGCAGCTCAGGGACAAATGCTAGCAGGGATTTGGAGTCTGAAGTGAATGCGAAGCTGTCACTTGCAGACCGAACACTTCCAGTTCTGTGAAAGCCACAAACCCACAGGATACTGCTGGAATTTTTAACTATTTGCATTAAACACATTCTTACTCTAATCTTCAGCCAAGTCTCAAAAATGCTTGAATGTAAACATAATTCACTATCATATTAGTTTTGGTAAATGTTTTAAAATTTTCTGGCAATCTAAAATCACCAGACACCTTCTCCAACCAATGTTCTGATACATAAGACATAAAGCTTTTAAAACATTTCACAATTACACGTGTAATGGAAACAGGGAATATAACCTTTCATATTTTCACAGCATTCAGTCACTCTGCTCTCATTTAGGAAAGGGAAGAGGTGCTTGCCTTCAAGTGCTCCTAATCTAATCCACAAATCGGAAACCATAAAAAATGTATTAATTCACACACAAGTAAAAGCAAGGTTATCCTTTGCGATTCTAGCCCCTAGGTTCCTTAGGCAAGCTATTTCAAGTGCTTTAGTGCTAACAAAATACAATAATAATTCTCATTAAAAATTACATCGTCTAAGTACATTTATAATATAATCTTTACTATCAGAAAAACATGATCCTGCAGTTATTTTTCAAGCTCGGTCAAAGTCAGGAGTATCACTACTAATATGACAAATGTTAGAGCAAAAATAGTTTTCAAAGAGTTATATATTTCATGTTGAAGGCTCTAATGTTGCTTAAACATTAGGACTGTTGTAACAGCAAATGACAGAAGTGGCACAGTTCCTTATCGGTGATGCCATGCAGAAAAAAAAGGTTAAAATAGAAAATTTAACTTCTAAAAGTTAACATTCTAGCTAAGACTTTGAAAAACTGTTTGAGTTGCTATCTTTGCTGACAACTAGTGTGACAGGTTTAAAGTAGTAAGAACAAGCAGTTTATTGAGCTTAGTAATAAAACTGCTCTCCTTCCTTTGCTCATATTCAGAAGAAAAAACATTCAGCTAGAGATGAAAGCTAAGTATAAGAAATTTTATCTGAAAATACCTTCCTCTTGTGAAAGACAGAAAGAAAAGAAACACAGGTTAGAACAGCTAAACTCTTGCAGCATAAACCACAGGGCTTTCTTTCTCCTTTCATTTACTAATAGATTCAAATACTTCATTTAGCCACCTCTACCTACTTCTCTTTCTGCTCCCAGTTGTAAAATAAGCATTTCTTCACAGGTCTAATGGGTTGGTAACCACTTATATGAATGGGCAATTATTAGTGGACCAGATGTGCCTGCCTATCATGGGATTATTCAGCTGAAAAGGGGATGACGCACCAGACCTCCACTGCTCTATGGCTTTTTGATCTTTGTATAGGAGCCAAATGAGAAGGATTCGTATGTGTGAGTGTGTCAATAGTGACCCATATAAACTTATTTCCCCCCTTCCACCTAAATAAAAGAACATTACAAAGAGAAAGGAGAAAATAGAGCTCATATGGGTAAGGATAGAAGCAAAGGGAGAAAATGCATGGTATGCAGACTCCCTTAAAGCACAGCTATGCAGGGTATAGAGTTGCAGGGGGTATAAAACACAAGCCATCTCGGATATTAGCTCACAGCAAAAGGCGCCACTAGCAACACTTCCTGCAGCCTCTGGTTTTTCCTTGCAAGTCTCATATTCAACTAGTGACCAGACCTGACCCTGCTCAGTTTATGAGATTAGACACAATCGTAGCCCAAGGTGATTTTATGGGATTAGACACAATCGTAGCCCAAGGTGATTATCACCAGCTATACAGTGTCACATTATAAAATCTAAGTGAGGTAAGAAACTTGTAAATAACAAAATTATCCCTTTATAGGTCTCTTAATTCAACAGTCCAGTCTGTTTCCTGTAGAAGTGATTAGTAATAGAAAATAATTAGGAGATGCCAGATGGGAGGAGGAGTTAAAAAAAAAAAAAAAAAAAAAACAGCTCCAAACTGCGAGAGTGAAGGAGGCAGAACAAGAGGCAGAGCTGCCAGCTCGCAGCCCGCTGAGGCCCTCCCAGCTCCTTGCCTTGGAAAGGAACAAGTCACACGTCTCCTTTGGCAACAGCTCTGAGGAGAGACCCACGTCCTCTTTTCTTTGTGACTGCTGGAAAGATGATGCAGTTGTGAGAAGACATTAAAGGTCACAGAGAAACCACAGTTAACAACAACAACAGCCTTCATTTCCTTGCATGTGGATGGGAGGCTTGCACTCTGTACCTGCAAGCAGTCTTTATGGAAACCGTCACTATAAGGTCTGCAGGGAAAGCAAAGCTGCAGGCTGCTGTGGAACACGAGGACTGAAGCCACGACAGCCCTCACTCGCTCACGAGGACCTCGGGACTTCTCCACTAAGGTCTGCCGGGGCAGGCAAATCCCTCCATCTAGAGAGGGCCTGAACTTCAAGAGAGCATCCGCCTCTTCAGGAGCTAAGGGACATTTCCCCTCCCTGTGATCCTTCTTGCACGGGGCTCTGCCAATTAAAAAGGAGGGACAGTTTTGCCACAGAGTAAGAGAAGCTCAGGATATATAGTACTTCTCGGTGGGCATTGGGAAGAACTGTATTTTACTACCCAGAGCCTCACACAGACTTATCTCTCACAGCACTCTGAGAAACACAGGAAAAGAATAACTTATTCATCATTAATGGCTTATTTTTATCAGCAGCAGCACACCTGGTGTTCTACCGACGGCTGCACGGCAGCGCAGCGGCTTCACCGCCTCTGCCGGCTAAGCCTGGCCTTCGTCACGCAAAGGTTTGAGCTGGCGCCAGGAATACTGAGGGCAGCAGCTCCCTCGGACCAGCGACTCCGAGGGGACATTCAGGAACCAGATTCTTCCCCGACTTGCTCATGGTACCCGGCTGTCTCACTGTACTTAAGACGCTGGACTAAGGTATCTTCCTGTACAAATCTCACGTGCCAGATCATGAAAAAGCCACACTTACAGTTAAAGCACAATACAAATGATCTCAGCAAGCTGTTGAGTAACTTACATCTACAAAAAAAGGCTGAGGAGTGCAGTTACCAAATAGCAGGGAAACATCTCTGCCGCAATAGCAGCACGACAGGAGGCCTGTTGTGCATTTGAAATGCAGCATGACTTAAACCCCTCCTACGTGGCTGAAGCTGGCACTGCTTTATTTAATTTTGACTTTGAACTACTAGAGCACCAAGAAGGCTTCGGGTTACCAAGGCAGGCAGCTTTGCTTCACACGAATACCGAATACCGGGCGCTACAGGAGCCCTGCTGGGAGGCGCAGGGCCTGGCGGTAACTGGAATCACCTGGGAGCCCGCCGGCACAGCCGGGCGCTTCCCAAGGCCCCCGGGGGAGAGGGAGGAGGGATTGCAGGCCAGGAGCACCCATTCGCTCCCACTGGAGCCACTGCTCATCCAGCTCAAGACCATGAAAAGAAGCCTGGCCTGCTGCCATACCCGCGTTGAGCAGGAGCTATTGACAAGGGCAGAGCTAGATATTCTCTGACCTGGGTATTGCTGTTAGCAAAGTTCATGGTTTGTTTGCGGGCTCTGAATCTTAAAACAAGATCAGTTTATATAATCTTCTTAATGTATCAATTTTACTGCCACACTGAATATAAATTAGAGCTTAGGTTACTTTAAGTGAGTATGAATGGAAAAAGCACTCTGGGGGTTGTAGCCAATAATTTTCTTCATGCTGATGCCTGCGTACTGGACACCAAGTGCCCTTAGCTTGCTTTTCTCAGGTCTTAATAAGCATACAATTAAATTAAAAATTTATGCTTACAAAAATTTTCAGAACCATGTGCAGTCCTATTTTTGAAAGAAATATGGCATAAATATGCCCTATACAATGGCAAATATGGAAATAAATCCTTCCCACCATAAATGCTAAAGCACAGAAAGAGAAAATGATGAAGACTGTGTGAGGCAACTGCTGCTGAGCGCAAAGCTGCTGATAAACTGTAGCAGCTACTTAAAAAGACTTGACTTTCCTTCTGCTAGGAACTTTCTGGGATTGACAAAGTTGTCTCTGCTATGAAGTCTCTGCTGAAAGATGGGTTAAACCCAGAAGAAATAAATAGAAGTTTCTGCCTTCCACAGAGTTATGTTTTATTTATAAATTACATGAAATTTACAGACTGATTGTCATGGACACCCGCGCAGGGACTAGAAAGGAACAGTTGTGCAGAAAGAGTCGACAATCTCCTCAAGTTAACCCATAGAGTTCTTTGGTGTTCAGCGTCTTTAAATGAACTTTAAGGTAAACATTTATTAATTCTATTTTTAATAGAATTATTGCTTTGTTGTGAGCCTTGTTCTAGATACAACTGGTCTAGAGTTTTATATATTACATGCCTATCTTTTCCTGATTAAGACAAGGTGTTCTTTTCACCCACTGTTGGTCCTAGCATCGGTCTTAGCATTACTGGACATGAAATAATGCTGCCAAAGGCCACTGCTTTCCATCATGGACCACGCTAAGAGGGATAGGGCGGACTATAGCAATTTCCTCTGCTAGCGATCCTCGGTGAAGGAAGCTTTTTAAGCAGATCTTACTGACCAGAAAATGTGAGTAACAACAAAAGCAGTATCGTCATTAATGAAAATATACCTAGCAGATCAAGGTTGGAAATAAAACTGGTCCCTCTGTGAGTAACACATAACTATGAACCTAGATTTTGTATACAGAGCTTGCTAGGAATCCATGAGAAACACCAATAGAAACTACAATTAGCTTTGTATTATGGATTATCTTTGGAGGGAAGCTTAAAAGCATGTTTGCTACTATAACCATGGAGATTTATGTTTCCAAATTTCCTGTCTTTCAAATCTTCCATTTCCAAAATGGCCAGAACTGAAAACAATCAGAGTTTTCAACATTATGAAGGCAAAAAAAAAAAGGCATTACAACTATAATCATTAAAAATATAACAAAAAAAATTTCTTGTTGGACAACTGCTGCTATGACAAACTTCCTCTCAGCTACTTCCATCCTTAGGAATATAACTGGGCAGAGCTGAGTCTAGAAGGTTTTATTAACTGATTTGCAGTTACTGTAAAGTTTCTCAAAGAAATACTACTCAACAGCAATTTAAACAAGAATAAATGCTATTTAGTTGCTATCCTAATGTTAACCACAGCAACCTTCCGAAAGAATAACTTGTAAGAGCACTTTTCATTTTTTCATACCTACCATTAAATACTGGATGAAGCATTCATACAGTTCCGTATGCCAGTAGCTTAAATATATGTCAAAATAATAATAATAAAAAAGTTTTAATTTCATACTGTGCAGTTGTCTTCAAGGAAGACTGACATATGCATGTAGTTATTTATTAATTTCAGACAGCTACCATTTTTATAAGGTATTTAACTGAATTAAATCATCTGCTCCAAGACCATAATTATCTTTAAGGGTGAAGAATTTGCAGAGATCCATCAGTATTCAAGGACTTGAAAAGAACAGTAAATGTATGATAATACCCAGTATGATCCTGGGTATTATTTCCACTTCCTCATTAGGCCATACAGACTGAATCTGACTGACAACCCCTCTTCAAAAGGATCTCAGACTTCTTTCTTAATACACAGACTATGATGGCCGCATAATTTGAGCTCTGAATAACCTGCAGACTGTTTTGGGAACCAGTTTTACCTTTTTAGAACAGCAGCTACAGCATCTATCTGGGGCATTCATGCATGGCAAGCCCTCTCCTGTTCTCAATCTCTACTCCTCCAGTTATCTATTAATTCTTTTATAGGTCATGAAAGTCATCAAGCATTTACTAAGCATTATTTTTTTTAACATATATGTGCACATGGCAAGCAATCAAAATCCTTCTCATAATGAGTGAAGCACACGCTGGGTGGTGGATTAAATTCTCATGCTTTTCCCATTAAAAGTGTAACTTAAATCATACCACAATATAGTCTCTTGCAAGACTTGGTGCTTATGAATACTGCGATTTGTGTCCCATGACCCTCATTTAATGATTACATAATTTTGTCTTTTCATCTTTTACCATCTTTAAATCCTTCTCCTTTTCTGAGATTCACTTTAAATGAATTGTAAATTCAGCCAATGTCCATTGAATTTTTCTACTATAAATTAATTGCTGAAAAGACCCGGGAAAAAAAGTATTAATGTATATTGGGAGACATCTAATATACCTTTGTGGCATTCCCAGCCACTGACTCATACCAGATTCACTGCTAGGCAAAAGACTCTTTAATACTTCATTTTCAAGTTTGAGGTGTATTCTCTGGCTGCCCAATTTCATCTACTTGATTTTATGACAGCCTGTGAAATCACATTCCCACCAGCTGTTCCACAATCAGAGCCCGTGTGTCTCTCCATTCCTTTCTCTTGAGGATTTATCTTTCATACTCCACTTACATAACACAGGATTGGGCAACAGTTTCAGATTCAGATCTGAACACTCTCAGAATCTGCAAGTCTGAGAGATGCATTTTTGCTCAGGGACATCTCTGTTCAGAGATCCAGATTCTTCTCTCTGCTTACCAAGGAAGAAGCATGAGGTGAGGCATTAGGGAGAAGACTGTGACTTAAAACTGAAAGTGGTGACTTGTTTCCACTCAGGTGTCAGCATCAGTATGTTTCCAAGACAAAGTGAAAAGACCCAAAACCTGGGCTTCAGGCCAATCAAGACCATTGCAACTGAATTATCATACACAAGAAGCAGGTTTCATTGCTTATAACTTGCGAACAAATGGTGTGGGATGCTACAATTACATGACTAATCGCTCTAAAGGTTTATCATCTAAAATTTAAATCTGAGAGAATGAACTACTTAGTAATTCTTGAGCTATTTCATGAAAAATGTTTCATACAAACACATATGTTTTGTTGATGAGTTTGACATAACACCAGGCATCCTCTATTAAAAACACTATCTTTCAATAATAATCACTGAAACCCCCTTTACTATGAAAGCTTTTTCACCAGTTTAAGAAACTCTGTGGTAGAATAAAGTTCTGTTGTCACTTGAAAGTTCCTAAGTGCTGTAAGAGTTAATTTTACCAAAGAAACCCAAAGAAATACAGGAGATTTATACCCAGCCTTTGCATTACAATGAACCAACCCTCTGTGATAACATGCAAAAAATCCTCTGAAACAGCACACTGCAAGCCAGTCAGGAGCTGTAACTGGGAAGTGATACCTCTCCCCTTAGTAATTAAAAGGCAATAACGCAGATATTTCCACATGGCCAGCTAGCATCAATATGCCCACCAGCATTTCTTTTATCAAAACCATCTGATCACAACAGGACAAATAGTGAAGATCCAGACTTAAAAATGGGTGCTTTATCTCTCAGTAAAGTCAGTGCAGGATGGCAGATCCTGCTGGAGGAAGACTCCACGTACAAGCTTCCTCTCTCTGCAGACACTGTGAGGAGCTTAGGATCACAGTTTAATTCTCCGTGTTGGAAGCCCTCAGTGTGACCTTTTACCTCCCCCACTTGAGGGTGTCAGGACAAGCTGGGATCAGGGATGTATGTTTTTTGACTGGTAGATCAAACAAATGAGGCAAACGCAGGTTAGCATTTCTCTGTACGCTATAATAGCAAATTTGATACTCCTAACTTCATTATGAAGTGGGTGAAAGAGGGGAGCATATCAGCGTGATATGTGCACTAAGACACAGACATTTAGAAATAAAATACTAAAATATGTTTTTAAAGGACTTCCAAATGCAGGCTTTCCAATAAGCAGAAGGTTTAAATTGATGGAATTTATATTGTTTTAAGTTTAGTCTGTCACACGAACAGTTTCAGATGGTTTCTCTGTCCACCTGACATGGTCACAGCTTCCTTTAATGTTTCTGTTTTTTACTGTCTCTTTTACTGGGTTTTTTTTTTTGTATTTTTAATTAATTTATTTTTTAATCTAGGATGCAGCTGATACTGCATCTCTCTGAAGACAACAATCCTTCCTAAGTCTGGCTGAGGCCAAAAATAGCTCTGTCAGTTTCTGACAGGCTGAACTTAGTCAAATGAAATGTTTTAACATTTTATCATCTTAATGAACCGGCTTATTTATAACGTGGACAACTTTACTGTCATTATATGGAGATGGCTGAGTAGAGTATGGAATGCATTTTCTCTGAAGAATGCTGAATAGATTAAAGAATATATTTTTGGATCAAAGGGCAATTGTCTTAGACTCTGTAAACAGTTTTAAGATGAAACATCCTTTGCCTATAAAGGAGTGACATAATGGTAACATCTCTTAACTGTGAACATAACTGAAGAAAGGGACCTGACAATTTTAAAGTAACAAATCTCTGAATCACAGAAATTTGAAATATGCAAAAACAACAATTAAAAAAAAGCTATAACAGTTTAAGTATTATTAATACAATACTTCACATAATTAGGTATACTAAATATCTACAGAGACTTTTAGTATTTTATAGTAGAGAGACAAGGGGGTGGAAAATATAAATAAAAAGCCTAATGGGGGGGAAAAAAAAAAAGGGTGGGTTAATGATTGCTTACCCTCTTTTCTGCTACCTCATCCTCTCCTGTAGACTCTTTGCCATCATGTGCATCTCTCAGGGCTGGCATATGTTTTTTGTGTGCTGGCTCTCTGTTTAAAGTTGTATATCCTATGTGTTCATAAATTGGATTTATTGTCATCTTGGCAATGTATTCTGCTGCCTTGGTTTCAATATAAAGAGTAATCAATCCATCTGTCACCAGGTCATGGATGGACTCAAAACGTTTCTCCCCAACAAAGTGCTTTCCATCGTAGTAGAGTCTGAAGTTTCTGGTTTGACTTCCAAATCTGCCTCAACGAAATGGGAAAGTATTTTTTAAAAGAACAGTAAGCAAGAGTGAAGAAGAGTAAGCAAGCCTTTGCAAACAATAAAAATACTTTATCACTTAAACCTGCAACTAAGCTCTGTGTCTGGTCTAGACGAGAACTGCAAAATTCAACTGCTAAACACAGATAGGAAGGAATGATTAACAACAACTGCAGATATACAGCCAAACCAGGGACTGCCCCAGAAGGAGCTGTTTGTTCTTGTGTCCTTTTAGACCTTCTATTATCCTGTGGAAAAACTGAAAATTACTTCACACTCTATATGGCTTTTTTTAGTACTTTAGCACTGCAACGCTGTACTCAATTTGCTTGGCTCTGACACGAAGAGTTCTCATAAGAGAGTCCTCTATGACAGCTGATCAATACAGAGTTTTGATGCAGTCTCAGCCCTCCGAACCCCAGCTTTTTGCAGGAAGGGGCCATCCAGGGTTCAGCTCGGCTTCTGTGCCAACAATTACAGAGCCGCAGGACCGCTGCCAGACGCGGAGCGGTGCAGGACAAAGTGGCACAAGGGCAGGCGCTCTTTATTGCTGGCCCAAAGCCAAGGACTAACTCTTCAAGCTTTGTACAAAAGTGCCTCTGTGTTGTGCTTGTTAAGTCCAGAGCTTCAAGCAGATCTTTGTAATATACAGGATACGTACCCCATAAACTATCCAGGACTAGCAATTCTGTAGTCTGGGTGGAAAAGGATTTTGATGCAGCCTTTTAACAACTATAAATGAATGTTGGTTTTACCTGAATATTAGCACCATTTGCTAAAATTCTACTTTGAATCCAGAACAATTTTCCACCTGAAAACACATCAGTGTTCACATTTGGCAGCAACCAACACCTTTCCTGCAGAGAAGATGGAAGCAAGAAGCTGCTTTCACAGCTCACTCCAGTCTTATTCCTTGGTCAAACAGCAGCAAGCAATGCTGGTCAGGGTACACAGTACTTTCATGCAGTCAGATGTACCAAATAAGTATTAAAAACTAAATCTGAAAGGACTGATTGCTTTTATTGCATAAACAAAAGCTTCACAAGAGATTTTTTACAAATAACCGGTAGCTTTACTGCGTGGTTCAATTTCAATAGGGCTTTGCTGAACAGGGAAAACAAAGATTTTATACATTGCCTCAGGTGGAATATATGTATTCTTCTTCCAAAGAGCTGCTATTGGAAATACGGGCAGAATTATTTGTTCTCTTGTTTTATGAATCAAAATGCCCAAACTTCCCAGCCCCCTCACAATAAACTGACACTGACTGTAATTTCAGGAGCTGCTATTTTTAAAGAGCACTTAAATGTGAGGCAACCTTCTCCTGAGGGGGCTGTCAGCAGAATTCACATCCTGCTCAGTAATAACAGAGGACAGAACATGTAGAAACTAAATGGGCATTTGACTGGAAATGAATCAGGTACTTCTATTCACATTTCTATGCAACACACCCTGAAAGTTCCCTGAATGAAACTGAACAGCAATAAATTACAAAATGATAAGTGAAATGCATTTTTACCCAATGCTAATTTAAACATAAGCTTATGTTTAAAAATGAACTATAGTTCGGACTGAATACATGATATAGAGACGGAGAAAGGTAATGTCCTAACTTACAGCACACTTACATGCTCACGTTCATTCTTTAAAACATCTTTCTTCAAGGCACAAGACAGACCAAGTCTTTGAAAAGACCCGGCACAAACCAATTCTAACGGAAATGCTATTCCATTACTAAATTTCTTTTTCCCATCTACAGATTATTTTCTGTTGGTTAAATCTGAAAGCTGGATATGACCAGTACTATCTCTGTATGTCCGTACGTTCGTTATCTATATCCAGAAATTAATCTTCTTCCATTACAACAGCAAGCTTTCAGAAACATGTATTTTCTTCAAGTTTTGTATTCATCCTGCATCAAGCACAGTAAGGTCTATATTGGATCTCCTAAGGGGTATAGCAACGTAAATACCTTGTTGCACAAAATAGCAAAAACTGCTCAACTCCAAATGTGTGGCTGGCTGGTCTTGAGCGGGGGACGGCCTCCTTGCAGGCTCTCCCTCCTGAAGTCAATACAAGCCAACAGCACCTGGCAGCTCCCAGGCGTTGAACCTCCACAGCCTTCGGCTAAAGGCAGCGGGAATAACGCACATGGAGCAATACAAGCACTACCATGTTTGGGATCGGCACGAGAAACTTTGTAGGCCTGAAGATAACGAATAGCAGGCCCTAAATGATAATATGCAATAGAATGATCTTTATTAAGAGAGGTATGGCACGTGAAATGCTGTTCTAATCAGTAACATATGCTCCAGCAGTACTTACAGCAGCGTCTTAAACAAACTGAAGGTCACTTATTGCTGCTCTTGGCTTTCTAGAAGAGAAAGCATTACACTAATCTCATCAAGAGAAGATAAGGCATGGAAAAGCTTCTCAGAGCCTATTACTAAGTACATATGATGTAAATAACAGCCTTCAGGCTATAAAATAAAGTTGTGAAGAACAAGACATCCAAATATCAAGAAAGTTCTTAAATTTTAGAGGATTAATCCTTCTCCCAAAGGCAGGTAGAGGCATGCTCATATCCCAAGCTTTGGTTTCCCTGAGAAATCTGCTTTGCTCATCTGTTGGATTGGTGTACACACAACATGTCTTGAGAGAGGTATCACAAGGAATAGGATTGGAAGAAGCACACAACACTTATCCTGCTCCTCCTGATCCACATGTTAACACACAAGTATCTCGCAGACAACCTTCCGCAATTTTAATTAACAGCAACCTGTTCCTGAATTCGTCTTTCTTGTGAACCTCACAAGTAGACTGAAAATCCTCCTAAACGCATCTGGGGAATGGCACATAAAAAGTATTTTGGTAAGTGTGGCCTCTACAAGGCATGCTCAACTTCCTCAGTTTAAAATATATTAATCTAATTTAAAAATTACTGCTTAGAGATATTTGGATAAAAAAAAGTCTATTCTGTATCACTGTCAATCACTTGCAAAAAGTACTTGTGTATCAGCTGCAAAAGGTAAAAAATTAAGTTTTTTTCTTTATCTGTTTTCCTAAACCAAACTGTTTCTTCTCTACTCATTTCTTCTTTCACTGTGGGAAAATATGCCATTTTACAAACAGAATGGTATCAGCAATGATGAGGAAAAAAAAAAAAAAGACCACAAAAACTCAAAGAATGACCATTCAAAAATGCTACCATCAATAGCATGGCTTTAACAATTCTCAGTTTTATTTCTCTCAAATTCAGTAAAATTTTCTGACTATACAATGATACTATTTTTGATTAAATTACAATATAAATGCAAATGTATATGTAGATTTGCAAAAGATCAATTAAATTCTCAGTCCCTTCAGTCTTATTTAATATTACTGTTTAATTTTTTCCATTATGAAGAATATTTCCTTATGTTTACTCTTGCTATAATATTTCTGCAGCCTGGTTAATTATACATCACCGTGGAAACCAAGTAGAGCCAAGATTTGATATTTCAACTTCCTGATGGTCTCTTCCTAAAGGGAAGCATTAGTACCAGCTGTTTTTTGTTTAAGAAACCGACAACAGGACACAGACAATATATGTTCTCTTTTGGTTTAGACAGAGGAAGATTAGATGTTTTTCCAAGAAAAAGAAATAGCCCTCTGACATGTCAAACAGTCTCATTGTATCTATTGTGCAGTTGTTTGCAAGCAGCAGGACTAAAGATAAAAGACTTTTTTTATTCCAAGTTGTCTGGAAAGCAATCACTCTGTCTACTCCCTTCGGTTGCCAATAGGGCAGAGTGGGTAGCAACGTGGGAAAATGGATTAAATGATAGCGCAAATGTGGCCAGTAATAAAGGGCTGAAGAGCTGAATTAGCCATCACACCCTGAGAAAGATGGGGTTCAGACTCTCAGCCACCTCCTCTGCATGCAGCATTCACTGATGAGACAAAAGGAAGACATGAAGGACTAAGAGCCCATCTGCACTTCCTTACCCTTTAAGAAGATGGATTTTAGAGTCCACACACAGAATTGTACACTAGCTATTCACTGCTTTCACAGGCTATTTTATGATGAGACGAGGATCTAGGTCCAAAGCAAAGACAAAAGCATTGCTTAAAATGCATATTCAAGGCCAGAGCACTGTTAAATTTAACACCCCTCAGGGCTACTCATGTCCTCATTACTTTCAATGAGTTTGACTGAGCTGAGAAAGCGTTAAGTTTTGTTCATGTGAATGAAGGTTACTTGGACTTAATCTCCTGTGGAGAAAAAGTGTCTTAACTTGCTTCATGGCCAAAAGGTAGAATTCTCACTTAAAATTAGCACAGCCAATTCTTAAGACTAGAGATCCAACGATCCATAAAACAGGAATGTCTCCTGGTGATGCTGTGCTCATGTGAAAGAAAGCAAATGATTCCATGGATGGTCCAGAACAATTTTCCACCGTCAAAGAGAAATAGCATCACCTCCAATGCCTCGTAGGCAGCAGTGGTTTTCAAGAACACAGAAGGCATAAATGAAATCAAATGCACTAGGTGCATTTTTCCAAAAGTAAAGGTGCAAGTAAAGGTGCATTTTTCTAAAAGTGGGTACAAAAAATAAAATAAAAATAAAAAATAAAAAGCAGTCACCAGCCCAGAACAGTCCCTATAGAGATTTTTTTGGTACCATTTGGAAGGGCATCACTCACTGGCTGGCTGTGGCATGATGAATGTTAGTTAGTTTTAATGCTGTCCATAAAAGCTCATCCAACCCGTGGAATGGGCAAATGCATAATAAGTGAAATAAATGCATCATGCTTCAGAATAGAAAACAAATTCCAGGGTCAGACCTGGCATGTGGCTACCCTGTGCCAGGCTACCCCAATGCAGACATGATATTTGCCTCCCTCTGTCCAAGAAGCATCATTAAAAAAAAATTCAAAACTGTTGCATTCTTACAGATAACAGCCTCTTTTTTGAGATTTAAGATTTTTTAGTGCATTGTTCCCCAGACTTCCTTCTCCAAGAGCGAAACAATGTTTGCAAATAGGATGCTGCAAATAACATAATCACATGCACCAGAGCAGCGGCACCTTCCTATGGATCACAGGCAATGTGAGGAACAACACAAGTGAAAGACAAGGCTCTAGGGCAACCGCACAGATAACAGCTGCTAGAAACAAGGAAAGCTGGAAGCGTTACAAGCTCTTGGGACTATAATGGTGTGTGTTTCACAAATAAATGTAGCAGAATAGAAGTTTTATTTTTTCTTCAAAGTCTTATTTAAACAGCTTCACCGATTTCCATTATCTCATACCTTGAACAAATAACAGCTGATCAGGTAACAGTAAGATCACTTAACACTCAGGATCATGCTTAACAATATTCCTGGTTACTAATAGATTCTTTAAAAACAATATGCTTGGTTTTGAAACGTAGCTCTTGTATCAGGCGTATCACCTGTTCTCAGTACTGTGTTTTTATGTCCTGTTCTATTTAAACTAGATGGAAGTCACTGGATGGATCTGGTGATTGAATCAGAATCAATATCAAAGCTTTGGGCAATGTTTCACTCCTGGACGTGCTTCCTGCGATGAAAAGGCCTCCTTTCCTGCAAAGCTAATTTGCTCCTCAGTGCAGTCAGTGATTAAAATACATTTGAAGTTTATATCTACATGGGAAAGTAGCAGAAGCTTAACATTTTTTTCCTTAAATGAGAGTAGCCCTTCAGAGATTCATATTGACATGTCTGGAATAAAAACTTTCTGGAAATGGTACTAGCAAGAGAGTCAGTGACTTTTGCAATTTTATATTAAGCAAATAATTATTTTCCCTTACCAAAAATTATAAAGACTTAATTTTACTGTGTGATTCATGCTAGTGATTTTTTTTCTATTCCTTTAAAGCATAACTTCCAGGTTAAAGTACGATCTCCTGTACACTTTCTGTATAGCAAATTCCAAAATATGCATACATTTTTACTCTCTGCCCACACACAGCATGTTCATTTTGGGTTATTTGTAATATCTTTTCCAAATAAATTTCAGACATAGAACAATATTAAGCTTGTAATGAAAATTCCATTGCAATCTTTGCTATGGAGAGGGAAGTGCCATAGCATTCGTGCTACATGTTCATTTTTGTTTCATTTACAGCAGTTTCTCCTACAAGGATTTAAATCACTTGCTCCTGCAAATGGATCTTACTAAGACAACATGTATATTTTAATTTAGTATATCAAGAAAACCTGAATGAATGACATTAAGTTAAAATTCAAAGAAGTGTCCTTATCATAAAACAACTCTGCAAGTGAATTAGTAAATGCCTACCATTGGGGCATTACCTACAGCCTGCTAGGACTTTAGATCGGTAACTAGCCCCCTTAATATCTTTTGAACACAGTTACTATTACAGTGTTTTACATTTTCTAAGAATTTAACTAGAATTTAATTTCATCCAGCTGGTAACCAAACTCATTGAGAACACAGGAAGCCCATATAAATACATACACACATCTTGCTTGGGTATATAGCTATGGTTTCAAACAGTTTTTTCTTTTTTTTTTTTTCCTACCAGCAGCTCAGCAATAAAGACTCAAAGCCTTTTTCTGACTATAGTCTGTTTTTCTGGAATAAAATTTCCTCTGTGGCGCAAGCGCAGCAGGAGCTAAGAAGATCTCAGTTTACTACTGAAATGGTTAGAGTCCATTTACTCATTTCAGGTTATAAAAGAAAAAAACAAAACAAAACAAAAACGACCCTCCCCTACACCCCCTTCAAAAACAAAACAACAACAACAACAACAAAAAAAAACCACTACTTGATTCTCTTCCTAGCACCTATCAAATCAGGAAAAGCTGCACAGAATGTAGGTGAGCTGCATCTCCCTCACTGAGAGGGAGAAGGAAGAGAAAAATTGGGCCAAATAACATTTATTGTTGTCAATTGTTTTGCTGTTTGAATAATTCATAATGTTTTGATGAAAACTATTATGAGGTTAAACAACAGTATGAGGCTATTGGTGTAATTCTGAAAGCATATTTATATTATGCCCATAGTATTTACAACTGAGGGACTTTTGTGCTTATTGATGAAGCATAGGAGAAAAGTTGTTTCTCCAAGCATAGATTTATGTATTTCAAAAGAATAAAAAAAGGAGAGGCCAACTAAAGGACTATCTCAAAAATATGCTTTTAACTAGCACTTTCTAAAAGCAGTAGAGCAAAAGAGACAATCCAGTAAAACGTGCAGAAGACAGAAAAGAAATCTCCTTTTTAAAAGCAAGAGAACTGGGAAGAGGAGGAGACAGCAAGGCCAGGCACACTGTGTGCACGTACAGACACACACACCCACGCTTCACTGTCAACTCGCTGTACTGCATTCCAACTTCTTACTACTTCAGCTATGGCAGGGCCTGGAAGTCTCCATCCACACAGACTTTATATACCACAAAATCAGCACCGTTAAGATTCTTTCCACAGAGCTGCGCCCGAGAAGTGGCCGAGTGGTCCAGTTCCTCACCCGGCTCCTCCTCCGCACTGAGCGAATGAGACACGGTGTGGGAAGCCAGTCACAGCCTCTCTGATGGAGAACTGAGGCACAGAAATATTTAAAGCCTTGAGCTAAGACAGATATGAACCTGGAAAGGGATCCCAGAGCTTCCTGGCTCCATCACAAGCCCGCGGGCCTTCAGTGTGCAGCAGGTTATGGTAGAGCACTGTGGCCCAGCAGGAACCACAGCCAAAAAGAACAGGGTGCCCTACAAGGACAGGGTGTAAAATGCACATAAACTGTGTGCACTGAATGCAGCAACAAGTCACCAAGAGGTTCAGAGCACCACTAAAGCACAGAAAACTTCTCTAAGTGCTGAACTTACCCTAGCAGGATGAAATTTGCAGCAAACTGAATCACCCAAGATAAATTAGACATTCTAGCCAAAAGAAAACAGCTGACAACAACAACAGATGGGAAGAGGAGGGAAGGAGAACAGGAACACAGCAAGAAGACATGAACCATAAGGAAGAAAGCATTCTCATCTGTGGGAGGGTCTAAGTAGCTAGTTAATTATCCATTAAGGTTAGAGCTATTTATTATAGCTCTGTATATGTAGGCAAAGCCATCTCGGCAGTGCCCAGGTGCATATTTCCGTAAGGTGGATCCCAAGCAGGACGGTCACTGGGGCCGCCCTGCTCTGCACCATACAGCAACTCTCCCGTACATATCTCCATGCAAACGAAAGGGGAGACTTGCACAGAGCTCGCCAATTTCCAAAGCCAAAGACTCTTCCTACGACTATTCTTGTTTCACCATGACCTTCTTAAGCTGCTTTGACCTATCCCTCATCAGGATCAATATCGAAAATACCCCAGCCAAACAACCAGCCTATCCACAGGGCAGAAATAAGCACTTTCTGAGCTAATATACATCCAGGAAGGACTACTCAAAACCAGTTCAATTTCTGCTCTCATTTTACAGCTTACTGGCAGGTCCAGGACAGAGCAAAATGCTGATGGAAGCAGTTGCAGCAATCTGCCCTATATAAGTGGCAGAGCGCTTTAATTTGCATCTGCTGAGTTTCATCTATTTGTCCTCTAGAAGTAAAGAGCCCTTTTAGACAGACATTTGGCCTTCCTTTGCATATTTCAGACACTAACAGAAAACAAAGTAATGCGGGTCTCACTCAGACTGAATCCTCAGAGCGGATTACGTACCTGTAGCTGTACCTTCCACATACAAACTACACAGGTAGTATTTAATTTGAAAATTCATTTAGAAAAATAAACTTCCTTTACATAGAAGCTTATTTAAATACAGGTCCAACTGTTTTATATTAGAGCATAAAAGTGTACTCCAAAATTTATCAGCACACTCAATTCCCCGAGGCTAGTGCTAGCTCGTATGATGTATCCAGCCAACAGCATGACAGGTTTAGTTTCGGCAGAATTTAAGCTTTCATAAAAGAAGTATTTGGCTCTTCACAAGGAAAGCAGAGCCCAGCACATTAGCTGCCATACCTGTTGTGTGAGCCTCTTAGAAGAGCTTCAGGCATGAACCGCTTCCTTCCTCAGAACAAAGTCCCAGATACGGAAAGGGGCCGACTTCCAAAGCGCTCCCGCGAGCCCTGTGCACATGGAAGCCTGGGGAGAGGATGATCCCTTCCCTGGGAACTGCAGCCACCCCCAGGGGAAGCGGCACCTTTGGCATTTGATGCTGAATACAAGAAATTGATCAAAACAGGTCACGCTGAAACAAATTTACCCCACCAATCTCTTTTGTCACACGTTGGAGCAGTTTTCTCAATCCAGCTAAGCTGTAAAGCAGGGCATGTGTGTCCATAGACATATGTAGCGTTTCCCAAGTTTCTCGGTTGAGAAACAACTTTGTGTAGATCCTTTAGAAAGGAACTGAAGTCAGTTCTTGCTACTGCCAATCTAGTGACTGCCTGGCACAGGACTTCAGATAGAAAAAACACAGACAGACGCAGGCAAAGCTGAAGCCTTCAAATGATTTTTTTAAAAGTTTCTTTCTTCTACCACAAAGAAAGTTGCTTCAAACAATCATCTCCGATTCCCCTCCTATATCCCAGCTTGTACAACAAGGCTATTTAGCAGAATGCAGATGCACAGTGCTGATCTCTGAATTTGCAGCATTTTGCACACACTGAATTTTAGGCACATTAAGTATCGCAGGGGAGTCGATGCACATTCTGGAGAAGCGCTACAGGGGTGTCCCCGAAGAACTTGCTGACAGGGAACAGCATTCCACTACCAAAGCAACTGTCCTCGGAAATTAAGGATTCATTTGCATCAGTATATTCTAACAGTCTGTCAGTTCTTTCTCCTTTAAAGCATTAGTGGCCAGTTTGTTAATGTCAATTCATAATTTAGGGAGTGAGAGAAAAATCAGTTCTTGGACAATGCATGAAACTGGTTAAGTAAACTTTTAAACGATTAATAATTTTTTACATTGTTTGCCGTAACAAATCTCTCCTGATGCCACATAGTCTCAAATACGTGCTCTAAGCCCCTAGCGTAAAGAAAGTGTGATTCATAATCACAGCTAATATTATTACCTTTTTTTTTTAGTCATGCTGCAGAACCTTATTTCAATTCATTCTCAATATCGCAACAATAGAGTTTGCAGGAAGGGAAACCATGGTAACCAACTAAACGTGCTACAGCAGATATCTGCTCAGAAGAACATGCAGTACCATCACACTCCAACGCCTACCGCCAGAACAACCTCTGCCGATTCCCTTTTCATCCTCGCCCTAATTATTAAACAAGCTCTCAGCCACAAAAGGCTGCACTACAAGCCAGGTTTTATTGGTAGTGTCACTTGCTACGGATCCTAGCATTAACTACTACCCCGCTCTTTTGCCAGATTTAAAAGCAGATCTAATACCTCCCGGAGTTAATTAGGAATTTTCAGCTCTCTTCATCCATTTGGAACATCTAGTTAATATTACAACACATTTTGTATATTTTTATAGTCACAGAGACTCCCTGATACGTGTGGACACACACATACCTACAATAATTTTCTCATATTAGTAATTTTTGAAAACTTTGCCGCAGGGTTACAAAAAAGGTTCAGCAGCATTTTTTGATTTAAAATTAATTAGTAAACATTGGCGATTTGTGCTCTGCTCTTTTTTTAAAAAAAATAAACTATGAGAAACCACATTCAGGATTAAATACACACATTAAGATAGCAAGGTTCTGGTTTAGATGCTCTCGTTTGTGTTTATGCTTCATTCTCTTTCATCCAGTGTTTCTGAATTGATGCAATTTCACAGGTCTTCTTAGCCACTGAGCATCAATTTTATTTGAAGGACAGCTTTGAATATTTAACCACACTCACACACTTATAACAACACTTAGATCATTTTCTTTTTTTCAGACTATCTTTGTGAGAAATTTTGAGAAATTTGTATTCTGAAAAAAACAAAAATCCTCTACTGTTTCATATTTTAATTTAAAAGTGTACTTCATCTGTTGTTTAAAAAACACAGGGGAATGCAAATTAAATAAACAATAATGGAGGAGAGTAGACAAAAATAGCTAGTCAGAAGATAGTCAGCTGCAGTTTCTTATGTAAGTGGAAAGCAGATTTTACAGCAACTCACAGACAACCTAGCTAACTGGAAAGCTTTTTAGAGCAAGAATCACTTGATCCACCTTATTAAAAAAGAAAAAACATAGAAAAAAATCTTAATTTTGAACTCAGTTAACCACAGCATTGCATTAAGAATACTTGACTGACTTGGTTAAGACCTTAAAAGTTACTGCTTGTCCTACTCTCTATCTGTAATTTTATCTGTGTTAGGCTACGTCTGTAGCTGCAACTCAGGAACAAGATCTCTAGATTTACTAAAGTGTGTTCTGTAAAAGCATCAGCCTAATGGCATTAATAGGATTTTCTGACATAAATCAGAAAATAATGTAGAAAGGTCTAGAGGACAATGGGAGAAAACTTCATGGCCCTGGTCATCCTGCATAGATGAGCAATTCTAGTGGCCTCGACTCCTAAAGATCATCCGAGAATAAGAAAAAGGTTCAAAGATAGATGACAGAGATGATGGGAGATATGGAAGAGATTCACTGCAATACTGGGATGTGCAGCCTAGGATTCATTCTTTCCTTGGCAGATCAATAGGGGGAAGGTGATTGTCACAGAAAAGGTAAATGGAGATCAATTGTTCATTGCTTCTCTTCACAAAACACTAGGGAACATGAAATTATGAGATAGAATTCTTCAAAAAATGTTTCTTCCTCTAAGACTTCAGGCAATGAACTCATTTTAGAGTTGCAGACAGCAAAGTCTGCAAGAGTTCAAATGTGATTCTATTCTATGATTTTAATGTGTGTTCAGAAATTCACAAGAGGGAGGAGAAAAAAAAAAAAAGAAAGAAAATCTGTCAAAGTCCGTTAAATACCAGGTAACAATTCGGCTTCAGAAGTCCCAGAGCAGCAAATCTTCAGAGGCTGGGAGAGGACACCAGCGAATTATCACTTGTTCTTAGACTTTGCTATTCATAGCTACCAGATGGATACTGGATTGGACTTTATACCGGTCCTTGGATTCAACTCAGTGTGTTCATAGTCAGAGAAGTTATTGATATTATACCAGAAGTGCATAAACCGTGAGAAATTCTCTGCAAATGGTTATCCAGATCTTTTCCCAGATCTTCCCATTGCATATTTGCAAAACAGAAAGGCAAATCACCAGATATGAGAACACCACTTCAATCAGTAGCCCACACATCCCCAGCTCAGCAGAAGCAGCACAAGTATTAAGTGACATTCAGATACAGGGTCTACTGCTGGCATAGAAGAAAAGAGAAAATGTGACCTTCACACCCAAAAGCTATTTTGATGGAAACTAGCCTTTTTTTGGCCTTTAATGTTCTCACCCAATATATGCACAACCATGAAATTCACTTTGAAACTGAATTAGACAAAATAGGCTCTGAATTTAAAGCACAGACAAGCCCTGACTTAAGGCATTCCTTAGAATAACTTAAATAGAAGTAAAATACAAAAGAGCAGCATTAGGAGTATAATGGCGCATAAAAGAACCTTTGTGCACCAACCACATTTGCATTCTGTGCATTTTGGCAGTAGCTGAAGGTTGTAACTTAGTATTATTGCCTAGTGCGTTCCAGATTTCAGAAAAACATTTTAATATCTGTAAATTCAGTCTCTCCACAGAGAACTTCTGATTTATAATGTCCACAATGTATTCTGTATCTTCCAGGAAGATTAAAGTGTTCATCAAGTGGGAATCTTCAGAGCAGAGTGATGACAATCTGAGTGTCTCTGGAAGATTCCTACTGTTAAGCACAGCCTAGAACCGAGAGAGTGAAAAGTACACAGGCAGAATGAGAGACAAGGCAGGTGCTTTTACCCTGGAATACAGTGGATGGCTATACCAGCACAGATTACTCTTCATGTTTTACTCAATATTTTCCAGGTCTTTTTCAAAATAGGTGTGAAAAACAAAAAGAAAATATTTCTTTTCATTTTATGTTTTGTCACTATGTTAATTATTGCAGGATCAGAATGCTTCCCTGCATTGCCCAGTTCTTAAAATGCAATGAAATCTGTTCTATGTCTGTCTGTTCTTCTAAGCTAACAGTTGACCAAGTTTTCTCTCCTCCCACATATTCTAAAACAGTAAAACAAAAGTAAAGAAAGAAAAGCAAATATAATATAAAAAGTGATCCTGAAATTAACACAACCACTTGAATGACAAAGTAACATTTAAGACTAGTACAAAAAGACGAGATGAGGTGATGAAATGGAGGACCCACAGCCTGACAGAAAGCACGCGATCCATGACCCTGACAGAGGCCTTCCATCGAACTTGGGAAGGACTGCCCATACAAATCACCTGCCTGTAAAATTTAATTTCTGGCCTTGAAAATGACATTCAGAAATTCCTACTGGGATTATCTCTGTTGCAGGTTAAGGTACTTCTCTCTCCTAGCACTGTAGTAATACACATCCAAACAACAGTCTCAAAAAATGTGATAAACTACAGATAAACTTAGGTAAACTTATCACAGCACACACAGCAAGTTTCCCAAATTAGAGTGAAAGGATGAAGGCTACAGAAATTGTCCAGTCTTTAAGAGACACTCCAGTGTGAGGATAATCGTGCTAAATGTGAGTATAAAAGACTCAACACACTGAGCGGGGATACTGGCTAATGGGTACATTGAGTGTATATAATCCCAGGGAGAGGAAAAACAGGATCTGAGCAAAACACTGCTTCCAGGCAATGGAAATGCAGATTCCTACATGGGAACACGGCACTGCAGAAAGTTCTCAGCAGTTCAGCTAAGGAGCCAGAGCACACAAAGACTGCATTCAAATACTAGAAAAGTCAACAGCTGAACAACATGGCATTACTTACTGTGGGATGTGAAGTGGCATCCTAGACAACCACCCTTTCTAATATAACTCATCAAGCTAGAGCATAAGCACAAACGTAGAGCATAGGCATTGCAAAATGGCTGCAACAGGCTGCACTTTCAGATTGAGAGCTGCTGAATTTGTAATTGTTTTCCCAATTGTTTTCCCAAATGAGTATAAAAATAGATTTTCCTGCTTTTTAAAAACTTTTCCAGTTTAACAATATACCATCAAACCTATAAGAGACTTATCTTATGATTTGCTGGATTGGAAAAGCATTTTCAAAAGCAGCTATACCAAAGCATCTTGAAAGGCTTAGCAGCTTCATCACTTGCAGTCTGCAGACTGTGTTTTCTGCAACACCAGGAGTGAATGGTAGGAGCACTTTGTCTTCAAGTCAGAGGTTAGGACAACTGTTTTCTTTTTAGTTTTGAATGGACATCATAAGAGCAGAAGTAAATGAAGTAGCTATTACTTATTAGACCTTGCTTATTGCTTCATCACAAGGTGTTACTTTAGAATAGTTTTATTTTAGTCAATCTTATTTTTTACCCATATAATACTTTTTGTTTCTCTATTTAGGTTTCAAACCTTGCTAACAGTTAGGGTTCCCATGACAGTTTTTCCAAATTGACACATGGTACCAAGGCGCCCAAGGCCAAAACCACCTCTCTTGCTCTAAAGGTAACGTCACTGTGCTTCTCAGTGGGGATATTACCTGATTCACCTGACAGCATTTTACAGTGAGAGCAAACAGTGTTAGCTAACAAGTGTTCACACAAACTGCTTCACCGAGTGGTAACAACCGCCTGCAAAGAGCAAAGGAACCACACAACCGCACAGTTATCTTGATGGTGCAGACAATAACAACAACATTTTAGAAATGGGTACAAAAGGATAAAAATACCAACCCTGCAACTACGCCACAAAGATTAAAATTCATTAGATGCTGACCATGGTTAAAAAATAATAAAAGTAATTTTAAGCATTAAGATCAACACCACAGTACAATACTTTGAATATTTTATAAATTCAAAAAAGAAATATTAATTACCAACCTTAATGCCAAAGTGTAGGTTCCAGGTTGCCGTTGGCTTTCACGAATGAGATAGCTTCCCTCTGCGACACTTAATAACTGGTCAGCTTCCTCCCTTGAGATCATACCATGGAATCTAAAGAACAGAGACATTTTGAAACACACTCCTTTTCAAAGTTGTAAACCATGTTTTCCCCTTCTTTTGAAAAGAAATGGCTATAAAAATGACTACTCTGCAGGAACATACCCATTAATCTAATCTCCCTTTCTGCCTGCATTTGACTGGTTTTAGCCAAAGTCACTTTAAATGGTTTAGAAAGGCTCCGCTTTATCTATGAAACAAGCTTATTGCTTTAAAAATAAGCTTCCATCAGCTTAATATGTGGAAATAAGTCAATTTTCTGCTGCGGGCTTAATGGTTTGTGCCATGGTACCCGACACAATATTTTGCAGCACTCAGGGACATTATGTAATTTGCTAAAATCTTGGGGATTACACATGATCTCAGTAATTAATGGTAAAATAAACTGGCTATGCTACATAATTCATACTAGACTGAACACAAATAAAATCTGTTTTAATTTCGACACACTAAATCTAACCATCATTGCCATAAAAATGTGAAAATAAGTAAGTATAAAAATGCACACACACATATATACATAACATTTATATTACATTTATGTTCTACATCTCTTTTTTTTTTTTTCCTACCCAAAGAGTTTGTTACAAAAGCCAGCCTCCCAGTTGGAATAAGTAGCTATTTAAAACCGCAGCAAGATGCATCTTCCTCAAGGTAGCACTCGATACTACTTATATGTATCAGAAAATGTATCTGTAGTTTTAGACAGGCACATGACACTACTGTAATAAGAATCTGATACCGCAAGGACATGGAGTTGCAGCAGCCAGGCAGAAATAACCAAGCTAAGGTGAAAATGCAGTGACTGCTCGTGAGGCACCAACCAAATGGGAGACCTGATCCTGCCAGGACTGTGCACACGGAAAACTGAGCAGCTCCCACAGTGAAAGCCTTGGAAATGGGGCCTGGGACAGCCAGTCCCGTGTCCTTCTACTGGGAAAGAGGTAGGAGAAACTCTTGTGACAAGAGTAAACACTTGCAGTGTTTTATCTAAGTGCTACCAACCAGCAAGTCACTTGAGGATATGTTACTTACTCTCTTCCATAATATTTGGGTCTGTTCTCTACCTATTGAAAGAAACAAATGGAAACGGTGATGTTACAATTTAGTAAGTATGTCAGGATGGGAAATATGCTATCCACAATACAGTAAAATAGAAAGGAATATAAATGTAATTCTAAATGCATAGATAAGAATCATTTACCAACCAAAGATGTTCCTGGGGGGAACTGTGGTCTGAAAATACACTGTGAAAGTGAACACGGCACTGTGGGAAATGTCAGCGTCCAGAGGGCCCACAGCAGTGGGTGAAGGAGTGGACTGCCCCTGTCACACGTCACCCCCCGGTGCTTCGCCTGGGCAAACTGGAAGCATTGAAATAGTGATCGTACAAATCAAAAACCAAAACAAAAAATCCACCACCATTTCTTGGGTGNTGAAGGAGTGGACTGCCCCTGTCACACGTCACCCCCGGTGCTTCGCCCGGGCAAACTGGAAGCATTGAAAAACCAAAACAAAAAATCCACCACCATTTCTTGGGTGTAGATGTATTATGGGCACTCCAGAATGCTGATAGCGGAGTAAGGAACTGCAAATCTCCTACAGATCAGCTCAGTAGTCTAAACCACTAGATTATCCTCCCTTGCTAAATTTAATGGAGAAAAATCTTTGGGGAATAAAATTCAACAGTTATGTAACCTGAACTGCAAGAGTCTAAAATGATTCAATTATAAAAATGCAAAATATTCACAGTAAATTATCACCTCAGTTTCATTTTCCTATCTTTCCAGAGAAATGCCTTACAAATTAAAAATAGCTCTTTTCTCCATTTGTCTCAACAGAATGTAAAATTTTCAGATGTCCAAAATATGGAAAAATATCTTGCCATTTAAAAAATAATTCTTCCATAATGCCAGGGAATAAAAAAAGTGTTGTGATGGTTCATTACTTTAGAAAAATCATTCCACCTGCAGACTAATAATGTTATATATATATATATATATGTATATATATATAAAACA
>VWPW01012271.1:174438-199082 GCA_013389825.1 Crypturellus undulatus | reverse complement strand
GACTAATATATATATATATTTTTTTTTCCTTCAACACGAGGACAGACAAGAGTTGACCAGCATGGTAACTGTTTTCAAATATCCTGAAGAGACTGGATCATTTCAAAAATGGGAAAAAACTTTCAAGGTTACCAGAAAAGTTTATCTAGTCTCTATTTCTTCAAGAATTTTAGGCATACAATAATTTCCACTCAACTGCCTAAACAAGCCTAAAGATAAATGAATGTGCAAGTCCTTGAAAATCTTGCATATTTTCTTGTTAAAAATATACTTTTTATTCCATAGGAAGTGAAAAACATGAAAAAAAAAGGTAAATATATTTTATTATTATACAAACCTGCAACAATTCATATCTTCACAAGCTAAGTTTTAAACTCTCAAGACTCAGTTTATCAAACAAACAAACAAAAAAACCTCCTTGTTACTACTGTCCTAAACCTATAATTTTCAGCCTAGCAACCAGAATGGGGATTTTCTGTGTCCTTTGGACTTCACAAAATCCCTGCCACACTTTGTTTCCATAACTAACTGGAGGAACCAGTATGTGATCACTGATAGCCATAACAATTCCACTCAGAGGTTTCTAATGGATCTTCCTTAGCCTAATGCTCATACTCCTCAGCTATAAGTAAAAGATAAAGTCAAAACATCAGCTGGATTGGATGCAAAAGCACATCTAAAAAAGCACTGTTAAACAGAAAGGTAACTAAGGTTGTCAGCTGCAAACACAGTCTGGCTGCACTCTGCAAGGGTTTCCATCTCGTTTGACAATATTTTGGGGTGCAGCATGGATTAGCATGAGTCAAGGCAGCCTTAGCTAGGTGTGAAGCCAGTGAAAGCGAGCCTATGACCAGCGCCTTCCAATTACTGGCTTCCTAAGAAAGGAGTTTCCTTACTATAGAACCTGGGGATTTGCTCTAGATGCATACTGAAAACAGCTCTAGCGCAGAGGTGCGTTGCACATTCTCAGCCTATGCTACACTTGTTGACTACTCACAGAGGTCATTCTGACAACAATGCAAAAGGCCACAGGTTTACAGGTTTGTTAACTACTAGCAAGCACTGGATTAGGATGAAGGAAACAAAATGGTAGTAATTTCAATCATCTTTTCATATATAATTATTTAATATTTATCTCAGGTATGACATGACATCCAAGGATTTTCTAAATATGTACATGCACATGCATATATACATACAAACATATAAAACATTATATATATACAATAATATATACTATTTTTGTGCATATAATATTACATATAAAAGATTATATCTTTTATAATAAAATATAAATCTTACAATAAAATATTTTAAAAAATTGTGCCCAAAAATAATCCAGGAAGGTAAAAAAAAATATAAACTGGAAATAGTTATAATGTATATGTGACCCTAATGCAGAAATCAAACATCCTTAAAATGTTATGGTGTCATCAACCTTGAAATTCACAAGCGAACAACACACAGTGTTAAAAGCTTCAGTTCTACTGCACCTTCACAGTNAAAAAAAAAAAAAAAAAAAAAAAAAAAACCTCCCTGATGGATACAATGCTGTTGTTATCTGAATGTAACTTCACTGATCTGAGTTACTCTGATATGAAACTGGAGTAACAGAGTGGAAACTTGAGTATCTGTACTTGAAAGCCATTTCACATAAAGTAGGTCATTCTGTTAGCTGCATCTCTGAGAATCAGTAATTGTACAACATGTGTCTTTACACCTTAAATGAAACATCTTTTTTTTTTTATGGTGTAATTTCAAATTCCTCTTTTAACAAGTGTTCTTGAAATAAGCGAGAGTGATGATGAGAGGGAAGAAGTGGGACACAGTAATGCAAGAGAAGTAATTTGCGTGCTAATACATCACCAAATTACAAGTTATTCCCTCCCACTGACCTCCTTGATATTATCTGGACCAATATTCTCTTCCTAATATTTATGAATTTGTTTATACAGCTGAATAATTCAACCACTTAGGAAAAGATCCTGCTCCCCACTGACTCAAGCATGGCTGCTAATAGAGTCCCAGCTGAGAAAGAGCAGATCACAAAGCTCAACGCCAGCAGGAGAGGCTGAGACCACAGAGAAAGGTTAAACACGTTGCTACTCACTGAATATATTTGCACTTCAGATTTGGCTCGACTGCGCAAAATGTTCAATACTTACAGTGAAAAACACTGTTAGAGTCATTATAATAAAATTAATGCAGAAGCAGGAAAAGGCACAATGATAATGTATTATTTCAATTTTACCTCTATTAGTTAAACATAAGCTTCAGAGTTGTATGTTTTGATAAATGGATTCTTCAAGAAAATGTGCTTTTAATATGTTCTGTTCTGCAGTTAAGCATCTGCAGCTGAGTGATTCTCATATAGCTCTGTTTTATTTAGCTCAACTCTTATTAACTTTGTGGTCAGTCTCTACAATAGTATTTGTTGTTGTACAGACGCAGGTTTACTTTGCAACTCAAAAGATGTGGTGAAACTATATTAAAATCAAAATGTCTTCTTTCTGTCCCTTGTACAGGGACAAGTTTTACACTTCATTAAAAGGTTGTTATAATGCCATAATTTAATTTTGAATAAATTCATGGAAATTTTACATTACAGCCAATGATGCATCCTCAGTGCTGACAGGACTCAGGAGAGCTTTGACTGCTTGGGGCACCTTGTGCAGGTCCAGTTGCCTTCCCTGATTCTAACAGACTTCAGGATTACGGAATCAGGTCAGGAACACCTCTCTAGGTATGATGCCATAAGCTCAGATGGAACCGAATCATTTGTTCATGCAGGACAACTCAGCCATCAAACTTTTTTCCCCCATAGCAGTCCAAATTTTCAGCTTGGCAACTATTTCAATTATATTAATAGCCAACAAATTTTTATAAATAATAATATTAAAGTTAGAACGGACAGAATAAGGTGTATTTGAAGAAGCTTCACCGATGCTTTTACCTTCTCATGTCAGGCAAATGTATGTTGTTTGATTCTGAAAACAAAGTAATCTTGGTCTTGTCATACCTGAAGAATTTCCATCATCCCAGATGCAAGAGATCTTTTTAATATCCAGATACTGCATGTGTATTTATATCTCTGCTTGTTCAACTTCATAAGCTAATATTATTCTGAGAAACATTACAAAGGAGAATTTGGTATAAATTCTGCTTCTGACTTCTTATCACCTAGAGTATAAAGATCTCTCTGCAGTCAAATTGGTATGGAAAATAAGGCCAACATTATATCCCACATACTGAATATGCTGGACCTCTTCAAGCATTTTTCAGTTTCATCCTGAGCTGATTAGACATATGTGCTATGCATATCTACATGCACAACTGTTACAATCACTACTTTATCTGCTGCAAAACTTTCAGAATCCATGCATCATTCTTCCATACAGCCATATCCTGCTCAGCTGCAAGCAGCTATAGCTGTATCTTTTATAAAAATGCAAATCTATTAAATTAACAAAAGCAGATATGAAGAAGTCAAATATTCACTTCCAGTAAATCACTACTTTATCTTAGAAGTTGGCAGAGTACTTGGTAGAATCACATTTGGGCATTTGAAAAGATGTTACTGAAATGCCTGTTTATTAGTTCTGTACAGTAATCCTCTTCATGATCTAAATGGTAAGCTATTAGTGTTCCTGACAGTACTACAGGTCCCCGTTTCTAATACTATGTCAAAATAAGTAACATATTTCAAAGATTAATTTCCTTTCTCTTAGCACAGGATAAAAATGCTTATATTTTATGGCAACCATTTAATAACTTCCAGTGGTTATTCAGTATGAATTGAGTTTTATAATATTGCTTAACAAGTCAAACCAAACATTTCAGCCTCCTTGGAATTGAAATGGATGCTTCCTAAGTTTCCAGTAGAACCTGCAAGACAGATGCGGGTGTGAGCACAAGCTTGCTGGCGTGGGCATGTTTGGTACCAGTTAAAACCACCTCAGTTCTGAGGAGGTGCCAGTCTTCTGCAACACCATGTAGGCACAAGAGCAATCCGGGGCCTAGCGCAACAACTGACCCTATGGGTAGAACTCAGTTTTTGTGGCACTGCCTAAATGAAACATCCCGCTGTTACTGCTTAGGATTTTAACTGCTGCAGCTCTGCATAGTTCAGCTACTAGGATTAATAAGCCCAAGTATCCTGAGCCAGAGCAAGGAGAAGAGATGTCTGCTGATTTATTGCATGCAATTAGCACCAGTATGTGTAAGAACAAATATGTTTTCTCTGCACTGTTCTGCTCTTGCTTCAGTGAACCCCCAAAGGATCAGAAAAATCATTTACAATTATTTAAAAATGAAAACCAGCAAATGATATTCAAAATGTTTTTAAATTCTATTTTTAAGAGAAATGGTACTAGTACCCTGAAGGCCACTTACTCTTATCACCATGCCAAGTCCCCCATCTAACAGCTGTTTGTTTTGTACAACATTAATAAAGGCCTGCAATTAGTGGACTGCATAAAACATTGAATGTGTATGATACCCACCTCACGAGTGCAGGTTATCCTTCTAGGATGAGGAGCTTCCTGTTGCAACTGATACACTGAGAGAACACAAAAGTTAAATTGTGATGAATACAGAATCATTAGGCATTTTAATGCTGAACTTTGCTGGTTTTGCACACGGACACATATATCAATGTCTGCAAAGTTATTTACAACTGGGTAGAAATTAGTCTGTTGATATCCCAACCAATTGACAGAGCACTAGGGAGTCACTGGGTAAGCTCAGACAAGCTTTATTCATGTAGATCAGAAAAGTAACTGGATAAACAGAAAATTAAATTTAATCATATGTCAGACCATGCAGGTGTCATGCTTCCTTCAGTAAGCAGCTGGAGTCTCGTCCTGCTATGTCGCACACTCTTTCAATCACCAGAAATCTATTGAAACTTTACAGGAATTACTCAGAAATTTGTGTAATCAAACCCTCTAGCTTTTACCACTGCTCTTTCTGCACACAGTAAAAAATGGCCTTTATAGATCTGAGGACTTTAAGAGCTGAGTAACAGAGTCAAACGTGCAAGGTCCAAATTGTGGGGCCTAACTCGTATCTTCTACTGTCCGTCCCCCATTCTTCCCCCTCCTTTTTATTTATTTATTTGTTTTTATTTATTTATTTATTTTTTGGAAATAACCCTCACTAGGTCAGTTGTAAATTTAATGGTACTAATGTGCTGACATAATAACATACTACCAAAGCTTCGACTCTCACCGTCTTGCACAAAAGGCATTTGGTTTGATAATTCACCTTCAAAATGAGGTTGTCAACACTAATTTAATATTTGAATGCTACTCTGGAAATTATCTTTCTGTCATTATTACTAACACCAAGGTCAGTTAAGAAATGCTGTCATCTCCTCCAGATAACAAGACCATACATTAATTTACCCAGTAAGACTTGACTTCACTATGCTTCTCATTTGATCACAAATCTTTTCCACAGACAAAGACTGTATTAATGTTCCAAATTACACAAGAATGGAGAAAGTACCAGAATGCCTGATGATATTGAAGACGTTTGGAAAAATTCACTCCCTTTTGCTCCACACAGAACACCAACATTCTCTGTTGGCGTTACTAAAAAGCAATTAGTATCACTTGCTAATATTACAAAAATACTTTTGCTAGTGATAAAGAACGGCACATTAGTATAAAAATCAGCAACCCTCCTTTCAATCATAGCAAGACCAGTTATTTGCCTAACACCCAGATGCTCTAGATCCCCTTTAAAATGTCATATTTGATGGCACTAGTCCTGGTCCGTGTCCAGCTGCAGAATCAAGTTCAAAGTTAAAATAAATAAATAAATAAAATCACGAAGTGAGTATGGGTGTTTCCATGGAGAATCACCATCAGCATGCTCTGTAGAAATTGGCTAAAAATTGCAAATCATTTCCCACTTTTCTTTAAGCAAGGCTGAAAAAAATCTCTGAAAAACTCTTTAGAAGACACTACCTTTCCTCCTCTTCCTCTTGAAAGTGCAGCGGGTAAACTAGTTAAACTACAAAACAAGCTCCCTATCCTCCTCCTGTAATTGATGTGTGCGGTTCAAACTGCTCAACACCAGCTTCCTTACACTAACTGTTGCCAGGGCAGTCAAACAAGACATTCCTCTTCATCCATCACGAGACAGGAACATAATCAAGCTCCATGATTGTGCACTTAATTCTAAATTAAGAAAAAGGCTCACCATGGTGAGCCACGATGCTGCAGGAGAGGAGGTGCCCAGCACGTTTGCACATACCCAAGCCTTTAGCTCCTGACAAGCTGCCAATGGGGCATAAGGAGCACATAAAGATTACAGATGATGGCACAGAATAAACTGAGCAGAGAGGCAGCGCTCTCCGAGTTCACAGGAATACAGCACTACGGTTCATTATTAATGCTTACACAGAAATCAAAATACACAGAAGTCAGTAACAAGTGCATAAACGTGTTTCAATCATGATTAGTGATTGGAATGAAAGTGTATCAATTTTATCTTTTAGCCATTCTCTTCTCTGTGGGACAAAAGCCTGTTCGCATCATTCTTGCTACAGCTGCTTTAATATTGGGTGATGCGGCATCTGACAAGCTATTGACACAAAGTATGACTCAAAAGGCACTGACAGGCTTCACCACAGATTTACAGATTAATGTCCCAACCCCTTCAGCAACTGCACACATTAGTGGTTGTTAAAAATAGTTCATAATCTAAACAAAATACTGAAGGATGGACAAATTAAGTCTTTAATGTTTTTCTAAATTTAATGCTTTTGAGGATGAGGATAAACAACCGCAACTGTCTCTAGATAATAATGAACCCCTTTACTTTTGATACTTCTTAACTGATATTCCAATGAAAATAAAAATTATGATTATTTTGGAGCACTGAAGTGACACATTTTACATTCAAACTCAAAAAAAAAAAAAAAAATCTGTCAAGATACTTACAGTAAGATTTCCAAACAGGTGGTCTGTATTCATCAGTATCTGAAAGAACAATAACAAATCTCACTGTTGTATAAGAAACATTTTAAAACAGAAATAAACCTGCAGAAACACTTGCAGACTCATTATGATAAATACTTCACCTGGTCTGAAGTTACCTTTACTAGTGGAAGTTACTTTTACTAGTAAGTTTCATTCCTTAGAAAGAAAATGAAGGTTTTTTGAAGTCTGATACAACAAGAGCTGTGTAAAACCATTTGCAAGATGGCAAACACACAGATCAGAAGTCAAAATACTGAAGACATAAAAGGGAGGAAGTGCACTGTTTTATTACATACATATTTGTAAGTCTGCTTTTAAGTCACACTGAAGAGATCATCCGAATTGCATCTCCTCTGACCACCTAACCCAGCTGTGAGGGTCCTGCAAGGCTCCTGCAAAGGGCCATCCTTGTCACTCACGGAGCTGCTAGGAGCTGTTCAGTCCTCGTGATGTCAACAAGTCCCAGTTCAGCCTCTTCTCGCTGAAGCATTTGCTTTTGCTCTGCTCATATTCTGCTCTCTCTATCAAACCCCTGTTTCACCCTGTTATTACAAGCTACATCTAGGAAGCTGCTTCTTGAATTCTGGACTGTCAGGCATCTCTGCTCTAGATCTCTCCAGCCCTCCAAAGTCAGGCCTTAAGCTGGCCAAGTTTTGTTTCATTTTGCTTTGCCTCCCCTTAGCCTAAGCAGCCTTCCTCTGAACACCTGCGTTGGTCCCTCTCTCCTACCTACACTCGTGTCAAAATACCTCTACGTCAGAGCTTGGGAATTGATGCTTTCTAGTTTATCGGGCAAAGATTTGCACTGAAGCTACCCAGCTGCACCCCAGCACCCTCCCTACCCTGGTTCAACTACCCTTTCACTTGATTTTTTTTTTTTTTTTTTTTTTTTAATCCTCATATTTTGCTGCTCCATACAAACAAGATGCTGTCCTTACAGACTGCCTTGCTGTTAGCGACTTCTATAAACACTAATTTCAGGTTAGTATTAAGGCGACACTCAGGTCAAACCACCTTTGCCCAAATACTGTATTTTTGATCCCTGGAAGGCCCCACGGATGTGCGCCCATGTCCCAGCACCAGGACAGAAAATCCCACAGCTGCCGCGTGCTCCTGGGCTGTCGCTGCTGCAACAGTGACAAAGGCTCCAGCACCGGCCAGATGCATCCGCGCTTACTGGCTCCTGCTTTGATACTTTTTAATTAAAGCAGTGCAAGTAGATTCATTCCAGAAACACTGTAACAGGATCCCTTGGACTGTAATGGCACATGGGAAAACAGCAAAACCCCTAAGTTTAGTCCCAGAAGGCGATTTCTATCCTATTAGCTGTGGGTTTTTTTTTTTTTTTTTTTTACTTGCTATGATTTATTTACAGGCAACATACGCCTGTAAATACATTTACAGGCATATAATTTACAAATAAATTATGTAAGTAAAGGAGAATATGCACTGTATTTTTAAAATATGAGCTAACTGTTAAGAAAATACAAATATTTTGGCAGTCTCCCCTACCTTTGCTTGCACTCAAGCTGTATAAGCGCTACAGCTGAGGGCAGCATGACTATAAAACCAAAAAGCAACAACATTTGTGCCACACACAAAAAAAACCCCAAATCTTGTTAAAGTCAGATAACAGCAAGAGTAACTTCCATTTAAGAAACATGTAACATTCAGAAACTGGAAGGAATGATTTACGATATGCAGCTGTGCATAAATATTTTGTTAGAAAATCTGCCTGTAAGCATTACTGCCTTAACACTGCTAGAACCCCCTTCGACCATCCCCACACGAGGCAATGAAAAACAAAAGGTTATTTCTATTGTAAATTAAAAAAAAAAAAAAAGTTATCTGATAAAATACTCTAGCAGCAGGTACAGGGCAAGAACAACACTGCACGGAAGGGGCTCTGCAGTTTTTGTTCCTGTGCAGAAATGCTTCTAGCATGAAAGTCACTCTGCTGTACAAAAATAAAAGAGAATGGCTGTGAAATTCAGATTGGTCTGGTGGCAGTTATCCGTTTTTAAAATTCAGCTGTTGTGGTGCAAAGATTTAGCAAGTTATCAGTATTACGGAATGCATAACTAGGAAAACGGTTTAAATTTCATACAATGCAGGTTTCCATGTATGACATCTCCAATTAGGCATCCAAAAATATCTCAAAACCACTACAGGGCAAGATAAGAGACTAAAGAAAATGCTGAACCAAAAATACATTTCTCACTAATGCTGCAGCAGCGCCTAATTAGCGCAATAAACTCTCCCCTGTCAGCTCTCAGGTTCTGCTGCAGCCCCCAGCAGTGTGGTATCTAAGCTCTGCTAAATGTTTCCATGATAAGATCACATCATTTTCTACAAGATGTACATCATGTTTTACCTTAGTTGTATTTTCTGCCTTATGTGAAACTCAGTTTTAAAGCTGATTTTCCCCAAAAGTTTTGAGTACCAAAAAAACAAATGCATAAAATGACACTACAAGCTCTGTCCAGACGTGATCCTACCAACAGCAGTGAGATTTCTGCCAGCATGAAGGTCCTGCTCACTGGCAAATATATTTTTAGATCAAGCACACTGTCCGTGCACATAAATTGCAATTTCAAACCAAGTCTGGATAAGCTGATAGGTGCCAAATAATCTTCCTAACCTTTAAAAATGAAAACATTTGATTATTCCCTCTATTTCAGGGAGTGACAGGTTTTGAATTCTCCAGAACTTTGCTCTGATTAGAAGGGAATACATGTAAGATTTTATTTTATATAATATAATGCGATTTCTTCAAATTCTCTACCCTGAAATCACACTGATACCTAAAAATTCTCCAGTCTGGCACAGATCAGAAAGAAATAGCTGTCTGCCCAAAACCTGCAATGACATTCATGCTCCTAAATAGACCTGCCATATTATAAATATATATGTATTCATAAAGAAAAGCGTAAGAGTAGCTTAAACAGATACATCACTTTAAACCCTCCCAAGACACTTTACAAGGTAAGAGGCATGGGAGGAATGCTGCAGCATACAAGAAAACAGTCATAGGCCTTTTACCTTGGAAGAACAATTTTATACTCCCAAGCAAAGGCCAGAATCGAGTTGGTCCTGCAAACAAGCCGCCTCTCCAGACCCAGGAGAGCTGGCGGGTCACAAGAGCAGGAGGGCGCCATGGTGCTTCTAGCTCAGGCATGGACCTATGTTTTTAAGGCGATCGATATGACAGACTCCCCATCCTTCAGTGTTTTTCCTGGCAGGGTTTGCAGCTCACGCAGGACCTCTGCTCTCATCCTTGGTTCCCAGCACAGCCCCGCGCATCTCATTCCCAACCCGGGTACCTGTTCAGCACCTCCCACCCCATCACCTCCCCTCTGCTCAGGGCAGCCTTGGGAGCTGTCTGGATCCAGGTGTTCTCTCTCCCCGTGGGGAGCAGACGGGGCAGCAGCTCCGGCAACAGCCTCTCCGGGCAGAGCCATCCTGGTGGAAAGGACACGCTCAGGGCGCCAGTGGGGCCTCCTTCGTGCACACAAATGAACAGGAGCAGAAGGAAACACGGAGCTTGTGAAGAGCTGTCTGCAGCAAGGGAAGCAGGGAGCAGCACCGGGTGACTGCCACAAACACATGCCAGTACCACAGAAGGGCCTTTGCTGACAGGAAAGTCATACAGCCAGTTAGGAGTAGTTCATACACAGATACAAATGCTACAAGAGCATCTCGGATTTTTTCCATAAACACAGACTTGACTAATTGTGACACTGCAATGTATTCCTTTTGTTATTTTTGGTCTTTCATGCCCACATCCACTTTATCCCTTATATAATCTGGACAACTTTAGCACTTCCAGAGGGAGCATTTTAACTGCAGATAGGAAAGCCATTAGCATTGCCTCACACTGTTTAGACTGCTCGTCTCTGTGTATTCCTTTTATAGAAAGGATAAAAGCGTTCACCTCGAAATGGGACTTTCTATTCCCCCACTGAAGTTCAACCAGCTGTAGGATAGAGCAGCAGTGGCTTAACCATGCACAGCAACCCCATAACACAGCACAGGGATTACTGTGAGGTTCCCTGGAAAAACTATCTTTCCCTCTCTGTTCCCATATATCCCTCCCAGCAGCAGACGCCACATGTAGCACCGGTTGCAGGTTAGTTTAGTGCTGGCTGCACGGAAATAACCAGCTCTGCTGACACTGCAGCTCTCCCTCCAAACTTTGCTTTTGTTTGGCAACGTCCCATCAAACAGTTCACCTTGTTGAAGAGGCCAGTTCTTAGCCTCAGTGGCAGGAAAGTGATCTGAAGAAGAAAATCTTCTTTATTGTCTTCTGAACAAATCCAGGACAATAGAAGGGTTTAACTTGTGTAAAAACAGATACAAGAAAGCAGGAGATATTTTTTAGGGCTTGCTGGGTCCTAACCAGCAAGCATGAGCATGTGTTTTAAGATGCTGTATCTCGCTTTGTGTGGCAGTAATGTGTGTCAAAACATAACTCCTGGAGAGGCGACTGACGAGCAGACGAGCCCATCTGCTGACCCATACAACAAGATTCCTCTGTGTGTCCAAAAACACCCTCTAGAAAACTACTCCTCAGCCTCAAAGTCTTGCTTATTAGCACCTTCCAAATGCCCTGGGGATGTGTATGAAATCAGCTGACCTGCAGAAATAAAACCAGAATTTATTTGCTGAGGAGATTCTCAAGACATAAAACAGCCAGGAAAACGTTGCTGCCTCCCTGTTTTCAGCGCATGAGAGCCAACATTGCAGAGATGAAGGTCCAGCCATCACAAAATGCTTTAGCAGCAGCCAAACAGGCCCTAGCAGTTAGGGCTTTTGTGCGCTCCAACTAAAATAAAGCTCAAATAGCAGCAAGGTAATTAAAGGCTGGATATTGCACTGCCCCAGCCAGCAGGATTAAGACAGATGGGCTCCAGTACCAGGGTTCCAGGGTGACGCTTGGCTGTCAGCACTCGGTGCTGATCCAGCGGCACAGGCAGCATTTCCAGAGGGAAACAGAGGAGAAGGAGGAGGGAGAATTAGCTGAAATAAATTTGACTGAATAAAAACATGACCTAATAGTCCTTGAAAACAAAGAAATCAATTACAAGACGCCCATAGCACACGTGACCCAGACCTGTTTGGAAAATACCACGGATTTCGTTGCTACAGCAATTATCATCACAGAGTTTCTGTTCTGGATCGGAAGATACCTGCAGAGCTGAGGATTTTTCAGGCTATTTTTTCACCCTTCCAGCACGTACAACATAATCTATTACACGCAGCAATGATAAGTGATACTTCCAGATTTTTGATGCTGCTTTAATATTGTCCTTGACACATTAATTCCTTTGAACTAAAGAAAAAAAACTTGAAGACTTTTAGACCTGCCAGCACCATTTTGCAAGTAGCAAACCCCATCACCTACAGAGATGCTCTTGAGCGCAAGAGGTTTCAAGTAAATCCCAAGCTCTCTGACCTGCTCCGCACACACCGAAGCGGTCAGAGTGACGCTCACACCAACACGGAGGCGGATGCCAACAGCTCCGCACGCTCCCCAGACGTGCAGGGGCCGGGACGGCCCAACCTGCCCTCCCTGCAGCAGGTCTCTGGTTTGGGCCACCTTATCCGACTGTACAAGTCACCATATGGGGAACAGGCATTGCGCCAGCTAACACCCAGGACCAAAACACACGCCCAGGGCGGCCTTGGAGAAACCAGCAGGAACACGGGGCGCTTCACCAAGGCAGTGGCCTGGCCCCATGTCCATGGCCGCGGGCAGCACCAGTGACGGGTAGCTCTCCTCAGGCAAATGTTCCCCTCTCGTTTGCCTTGGTCTTGGGCCCACAGGGCTACTGTCCTTGGTGTCCATACTATCCAACGCATACAGGCAGGGTAGGTTTGGGCTTCTAACCTTAAAATATTTGAGCACGGGAAAAAAAAAAAAAAAAAAAAAAAAAAAAAAAAAAACCAACAAACCCTACCACCTGGGAGGAGCAGAACAATACAATTTGAAGGAAAGTTATAATGCGACAATACTTAGTTAATTTTCTTTGTTGTTCACAAGTTTGTTTTACACTATTTCAAACAAATATATCTTGGCTTCCAAGGTCTATATATCTTACAAATATATCTTGGCTTCATTGGAACGAAAATGGCTAAAGGAGAGCAGCTGTGCACAGTTCCCCCGGGAGCTCTTCGGGCCACTTCCATGGCTCAGTCAAGCTGACTGGGCAGCTGCTTTGCTCATGGGAGCCCCTCAGCCAAAGCCATGGGGCTCCGAGGCACTGCGCGCTGAATAATTCACTCGCCCTCCTGGAGAGGGATGGAAAAAACTCACTACCACCCTGGTTTCTATGAAGGTCTGATCTGCAGAAGGGAGAAAAGAGAATAAATAAATAAATAAATAAATAAATAAATAAAAATCAATGGAAGTGCTTCTAATGGGGTTGAAGAAAAGGCACCTGCTGACAAGCGCTAGAGTTCAATGCCTTTTATTGGCAAGTTTAATCTTACTGCTTCTCTTTGAATAACAGGGTAACTTTAACAAGGAATCTTCTGCTTCCATTGCCACTGTTGCTGGTAAATAGCCATCCAGTAAATCTGATATCTGTAACTACATAAAATAGGTTAGCAGAGCAGGTTGCAGAAGATCTGTTTCCAGACTCTCACTGAATCGAAGCAAGGAAAGTACTTGTTTTTCTTCCTCTTTGCTTGATGAATACAGTGACATCTGACTACAAGGTTATTTTATAAATGGAAATAAAGGGCTTACAAATCCACTATGGTAAAAAATAAATCAAAAACAACTGAATTTTACTTTGGGGATCCTAACAGCTGGAGTTTCCATGTGTTCAATGGTAAGCAGAAGACACAACTGTGGGCCTCTTCCTCTTGACTCTAGTTTGTAAGGGAACTAAAAATCCACTTCTCATGGAAGTGAAGTTAGCTGTTTAAGAGTAATTTCAAAATCTCTCATAAAAAAACATACCTCAAATGGAGAGGTAAAAAGTGCCACCTTGTGGACATTTAACAAATAAAACCTAATTTTAGTTTACAGCAGCCATCCTCAAATGTTTAGGGTAACACAAGCCAACTTTCAACCCTTCTGGGAATACCGTTTCTCTTCTCAAACCAAGGACAAACCACAGGAATTGCTGCCTAACCTGGTTCCATGAGTTATTCAGTTTCTGACAGTGACAACAGCCTGACTGCGGCTGTCTACTGCCCCCTGCTCTAGATCAGCACTGTGTCAGCTCTAAGACCCATCGGAATTTTGAAATGTCTGATTTACATAAAAAACTATTTTCTACAGGAGGTGTTGAAAAAGTCTAATGTCTTTTAAATCCATCTACTTTAGACAAAAACAGACTTTTTTTTTTTTTAAAACTGAATGAGGCTGCTGCCCCGGACTGCAGGAATGCAGGTTAGGGGCAGTTCCTTGTACTTCTTAAGTGCTATTTAAAAGCTCTTTTGCAAACACAGTTTTTGAACTCAAGAGCAACAGAAATATGCCATTACTGGATGAATCACACTAATAATTTGTCCAAAGATTTTGTAAACAAGGATAGAAAACTCTTTGAGCAATTCAGATCAATAAAAGATAAAACAAAAGTGAACACCACAATCAAACTCCCCAAACTAAAATAAAGGTCAGTTTTCACTGGAGACACTGACACACTAATTTTGATCACAGCCAAAAGTTTCCTTGAAAAAAAAAGAGAAAACTAGAATCATCCATCAAAGCTAAATTTTCTTAAACTGCTTTGTTTCCAGCAATGATTCCAGAACGATGGCCAGGAGAAAGCAGCATTTCCCCTCTTGTATTTCCTTGCTTGCTTTTTGTTTGCTTGCTTTGAAAAAGTTCTTCTTCTCTTACTTTAAAAATCTTTCTGCCCAGAGACCTTACTCATTTTCCATCATTCTTGTTTTAGTCCTTCCAAATATTAATAAAACAAAAAGATTATCAGTTTTACTACAACTGTTAGCCAGTAACAACTTCTATAGCAAGAGTCTGAAGGCACCTTCAAAAATAAATGTTGCTGATGTGATTTCTCTTAAAATATTCAGCAAGGAAGTTGGAATGGATCTTGACTATTCAAATATTCTAACAGTCTCACTAATAATCATAAAGGAACGCTAAGATACGTTACCAAAGTGGTTTCTATCTATGAATTAATCCTTTCACCTGAATAAGAAGTCTGTCCAATAAAGTTCCAGTGGAAGAAACCCTAAATAAAGGAAGAGCTTTCAAGTATGTCTGCAATATAACCCCTCTATCCATTACACAATACCCTAATTCACTGAATAGAGAAGCATGCTTTATCATTAGTAGCCTGGTTGCTTTGAATTTTTTTTCCACGTACAGCACTGAAATAATGAACGTACATTCACTTGCCTGCTGTAAAATCCATTTTTAAATACAACATTGTGGTTTAATAAAAGGCAAACAACAACAAAGAGCACAGTGTTGATTCTGCCTCTATTCATTGCTACAGTCTACCGGAAAGTTGTCACTCCTTGTGTTTCAGACCAAGATAACTGCTGTGCATTCTATATTTCATTGTGGGAAAACCAAAACCAAATAAAACCATCCTTTCACCCACCCCGAGGCGAAAAAATGAGTTACTTGGAGAAAATTAAGAACAGATTCTGACAGACTCGTGGTCTCAAGCATATCTTTTTTCCAACTATGTCAGATAATCTAATAGATGCTATTGCCTCTCCTTCCCAGACATAACCTGCTTATACACTTAGACCAACAGAGTTGCAGAAAAGCTATTACTGTTGTTATTAGAAACAGATTTTTCATTTTCTAAAATGATTGTCAATCAGCCACGTTATTACTCATGCACTTGTATTTTCATCCTTATTTCCAGAACAGCTGCAATACATCGACACTCATGGTAGAAGAAGGAAGGCAGATGATCAAGTAAAGTACCCTTGCCTGGAACCAGGATCATTTTACACTATCATGAAGGAAGCTCCTAAAAAATATTATTGGCAAGCTTAGAGAAAGGGAAATGGGCACAGTGTGACTGGATGCCTTTTTTTTTTCGGAACTGGAATTATGTTTTTACTCCAAACACCACTCTCCATTTGCTGCAAGTTTTCTGCCAGTCTGAAAGCTAGCAGTGTCATTCCTTACCTCTTTCTGTGTTCTTATATAAGCTTTAAGAGGCATCTGATGGCATGACGTATGATGCTCCTGCCAGGAAAACTGAAAAATTCACTGTGGTCAAAGCACTACAGCAAAAAATGTCTCTCCCATTTATCGCATAGGAGAGCTGCCTGGAAAACTCCATGGGATCAATACTTGACAGCAACCTACACGTCCTTTTTGGGGTAAGCCCTGTTTTGTTTTTCTTTTCTCTTCCCGCCTTTTTCTTTCCCCTCAGATATTTTATTCACATTATTTTCTTGTCTCTGTTCTGAAGTTGTTGCTGCATTTTCCACTAACCAAAAGACTAACTGATCTGTAAATAAAAGAAACCTGGGTTTAATACCTCTCATTTTATAAATAAAATAAACTAGACGCAGAAGACATTATCATGGTACTTTCTTAAAAAAAGAACCTTTCAACACTTATGTGTATTTCTGGAATATCAACACATCCTTACCGGAAATGAGACCCCATGGGGATGGGGACAAGCAAAACCAGACTTTGTCCTGCTAAACTTGATGTCTAAACAGAAAATACAAGTAGTGGCTGGCAAGAGAAGCAGAAGCACAAAAAGAAGAAATCACCACACAGGCCAGAGACCAGAATTTCTACCCTAAATCTGCCAACCCAATAATCCTCTAGGTAGCATGGCTTCTCTAGAGAGCTGCTTTTTGGTATATTTAGATCTACATTGACTTTATATATAAAAAAGTCTATCACCACATTTGGCAGCATGAAAAAAAGACATAAAAATTAAAACAAAATAGAGAGCTGGGGACTGTGATGGATCAAAAATCCATTTTGAAATTTAAAGAAGTGTTCTGGCTTACTGATGTGCTGAATGGAGACTGCTGGGAGGCAGTGCTGCTGCAAAAAAACTTGCTGAAGAAAATTGCTAAGATAGCCCCAAGAAATGGCAAAAAAAAACACACGCACACAGAAAAAGTTCTTCAGTCTTCTCACAAACTTTTCCAGTAGACTGAAAAAAATCCACCTAAGTTGCAGGCACAGAAGTAGAGCATCCTCTGCTGCTCCCCAGGCAGTGAAACAGGGGCCTGACTTCACCTGTTGTGGATTCTGCACCTGCAGAAGAGCAAGTCTGGACAAAATAATCTTCTCAATTTGCTGTAATGCCTACTGTGGGGTGCACTGAAAGAGAAGGTCTTTGCACCCTGTTGTTTCAAAAAAACAAGCAAAAAAAAAAAAAAAAAAAAAAACCACACACACCACGAAAGAATAAGAGATGTTCCACTAAGCTACTGATTAGCTTAGAGGGAGTCGGGAAGGGGTTGTGACCTACTGTCGTGTTCTGTGATATCAAGGTGAAGCGGACACAAATGCAGTATATTCAGGGAGTACCCACCAACCACACTGAAACAATAGTATAGCTGATTATTTTAAGCATAAAATCTCATGCGTTCAAGACACTTTTTTTCCCCTCCCTCCTCTGTTTGCTTTTTTGCATTGGTAATTTTCCTTTGCATACTTGCTTACTCTTATTTACTATATTATACTAGCGATGAGTGCAACAATAAACAAGCACCTGATTTCCTTACCATGTAAATTCTAGCATAGGAACAAAGTTCAACAAAAAGTTTTCAAATGTTTTCTCACTAGGAAGGAGAATTACTAACTTAAAATGTCTCTCTGCTTCTATTAAAACAGTTTTTTTTCTATACCTTCAGCCACATTTATAAATACACACTTTGCAAAACCTGAAAAGGAAATCAGTAAAATTAATTACTATGCCAAAATTATGCTTCCTTTATTGTTCGGTTGTTATACTAGAGGTGAGGAAGAGCCATATCTTGGGTTTTTGTTTTGTTTTTAATGAAAAATGATCCAACACTGCACTGAAGCATTGTGTCCAGATTCATATGGAAGCCATAAAACGCACATGGGAAAATATGGAAGATTAGATTTGGCCCTACCAAATAATTATAATCAGCTTTTATATCCTGCTCTGGATTGTGTACTTTCCAGGTGTTAATGCAGGACTGAGGAGACTAACTTGTACCCTGCCAATATGACAGCCAGGAACTGATGATACTAAAATGAGGGATTAGTTTTTCAGAACTGGACTACTACTTTGTTCTGCAAGTCCCTCATTTACCTGGGGTGGGAATAACCTTCTAGCACTTATTCCACTGCCACAGCAGTGTTCAAAGACTTTGTTAAATGATGCTATAAAATGTAAATGATTGCAACTGTGGGTATACTCCATCATGTCTAGCCACAGATGCAGGTACCCAACGTGCAAGGAAGCAATTCCATTCTTTAGGAAACAGCGTTACCTTTGCTCTTGGGGTAGGAATTTCCCCCTAGCAATCTGCCCCAGGACATCCAGTTTCTGATCAAGGTCAGAAATTAAGTTTTAATTTCAGCTTCCTGAAGGTTTCCTATAGGCAGTTGCTCTTGCAAAGAAGGAAGCGGGAAGGAGCAGGAGACAGAACAGCAGCCAGTTCCTCCTGTCAGCTCCTGGAACACACAGCCCCGGCCACACGGCCGGATTCCAAAGCCGACCGTATCCATGGCCCTTCCCACGAGGTGCTGGGGCCACCAGCACAGCCTTCTCATGCTGCCAGTGCTGAAACCTACCTGGCAACCTCCACTCTGTAGCTCACAACCAGAGCATGTAGTTTTCCTAGGCATTCTCCCAGGGAACTAAGATTTGTCCATATGAAAAGCCAGAGCTTTTCTCACAACCTATCAACAGCAAATAAAGTTTCAGCCAAAAGCTGTAAGTAGCCCCGACTCCCACAGCAGCCTCAGGTCTTCCCACAAATCTTGTTAGGGACTCGCTAGAAGAAAGAAAGAGTGAGCTTTGAGGAGCAACATATCAGGATACAGCAGAGAAGTCACACACTCATAGGAATAAATAAGATTTTATAAGAGCCTTTTCCAGAAATTATGAGATTGCTCTTCATTCAGTTATAGAATGAAAGAATTTTGAGTGCTGGAAATGCCTTATGTCAATTGTCTCTTTCACATTTGCAGAGGCTGTCACACACAAACCAAATAACTCCTGCTTTCCAGATGGATGTGATCAATCCTCCATGCACTGAACCCTGCACTGGAAACCGCGTGCAGAAACTCTTCCCAGCATCTGCTAGCACCTGGCCAGCTACCATTCAACTACAAGACACTAGCAGTATTAAGTGTTTTAGAAGACAAAATATTTCAGTGGCTTTTTTTTAATGCCTTTTCCTTGTTTCAAAGACACTAAAAATGCAAAATCTAGGGTTCAATTTTCTACTGTCATTTATAAAGATGTACAAGGCAGACACAATCCAGCCCAGCGATACCACAGATTTTCCTGTTCCCTCAGAATCACAGAATGATTGGGGTAGGAAGGGACCTCTAGAGATTATCTAGTCCAAGCCCCCTGCTCAAGCAAGGACAAAGGTCTCACAGGAGATCTTTGATTTCTGATGAATTACCAGGCCGGTTTTTGATTTTCTGAGGAAGCACCTCACACTCTTCTAATAATTACACAGCCGCCCTTCGGCCGGGCCCAGGGCTTGTTTTGTTCTGTCTCAGCCCAAACGAGGCTGCTGCGGAGCCGTCGCTGCGATCTGTGTCCGCGCGGTGGAGCCGCTCAACAGCCTCAGCCGAACGTGCAACGCCCCAAGCGCGGGGAAAGGACAAAGGAGGCAGCGAGGCGCTTCGGGGGACCTCGCACACGCCCCTGCTCCTGTCACGCTGTGCTTAACGCGCTTTTCTTTGGGGAAAAAATAACGTAGTCTCCTAAACTGCTTGTTCTATATTTATGCTTTAACTTCACTGAATAAAATAGTATTTAAGCTATAACCAAAAAACTGTATGTTCTGCATGCTGACGCGTACTTTTCATGACACTGATACGTACTTATTATTACTTGGACTCTGCGATCTTTTAGTGCATCTCCTGGGTGAAGTAAAGGAAGAAAACAAAGTCTCCGAAACCCAGCAAGGTGGAAAGGACCAGCTGAGTCCAAAACAAACAGACAAGAGAGGAAACTCCGGACTCACACGGAAACCGTAGTCCTGGCTGCTCGTGAGATCTGCTCTGTACATCAGCAAAGCCACAAAACTTTTCTTCAGTCTTTGGACCCAGAGTATATTTTATTTTGGCCCTGTCTGCTGAGGTCTCTACTATGCAGACTGCTTCCACATACTAGCTTATGAGCAGGGCGTTTGTTCAGTGTTCATTTGTTTAGTAGTGTGCCTGAACTTATCACACTGCAAGAGCATTTCTAACTTGAGAAGTCATGCCTGAATTTTCAGCCTCGTTTATAAGTGTTAGTGTCGCTTTCCTAACATTTTTGATCAATTGATAACAATTTCCAGTTAACAGATCAATCTTCTTTCCGCAGTTCCTAAGCATTTTCCCTTTCAGTTTTTTCCTGGCATTGCACTGGCAGCAAAACCTTTTCAAGGTTGCCCTGCTTATTTATTTCACTAGGTTCTGTGAGTTCAGTAAGTAAGCACAGCACCTGAGCACTTTCCTTCACAAATCTCTGAATGGGACCCAGGAGATAAAGAGTTTACCTCTAAAACAAGCCACCTTCATTTGTAAATCCTGTTAAAAAATACAAAACAAAACACTGTCCTTACCTATATCAGAAATAGGCTATTAGTGTCCCTAAGTTGTTTTAATTGTCTCATTAAGCAATATTAAGTGTCCAGTGTGACTAGATATTGACTTGTTTGAACCTCTCTCAAAATTAGGCTGCATCAGCTGGTAGTGAATGAAGTCAAACTCATTTAAGCAAGAGATAAAAACACTTCAGGATATCTGCCTTATCCAGTCTAAGTAGATTACTTTGAATTCACTGTTTTACTTGTGAAACGATTCTAATCCAGGCAGTGCAACATGGAGAACACATTCACTTTTCAAAAGCTCAAGATCATAAGATGAGAGGGGTGATAAATTGCTCTATGCTTTCATTTTTTGTGTGTCCACAGTAGCATCAGTGATGGACACTATTCCTCTAATACGTCACATTTTCTATAGCAACTTCCATGACTTAATCGAAATGAAAAAAAATTCAAATTTTTTTTTTTTGTAATACAAACCATCTCTTCAACTAACGGGCACTGTCAATCCCTTTTTACCATCACGGATTGCCACAAATTTTCAAAATATATCAGGGTTTGGAGGCAGGGGGGAGGGGGTGGAAAAGACCAGCCTTAGTTGTAAATGATCTATTTACATCCTCTTCTTAGAAGATTCTACACATAAGGAAAGAAATAGATTCATTTCTGAGCATTTCCTGCAGTGAATCCTTAGGTATCACCTGTTGATGAGCCACATTTTTAAGGAACACTCACCTTCTGTGCTCCTTTGACTTAGCTAACAAAGAGGAGGAAAACTTGGAAGACTTCCCCAAGCAGACAAAATACATATTCAGACCACAATTAATTGATTTTATTTCTACACAATATCTTTACTTCAAGACTGTAATGTTAGAAAGGATGTGCTTGTACCAATATACCTTTCAAAGGAGCAGTGAGAAAATATCTATTTTGCATGGAGAACAGTAACCACAGATGAATGGAACTGAAAATGGCCATTTGTTAATCAGCATTTCAAATATGGAAAGACCTATTTTAAAGGGTTTGCCTCATTCTCACAATAGCAAATAGATTAACAGAAAATTATTTCCATGCAGGATGACACTAGAGCTGTGGAAATGAATTCTGCTACAGTAGCAAATTAACCACAACTCCATCTCCAACACCATTCACATGTATCCACTCACAGTACATACACTTCAAAAATGAAAAGTGTTTAATTCGCTTTTCTTAACCACCAGTATTTAGGATGGTGATTTTTCATCCTTTGGAGGAGAGAGAAAGCCCATAAGCAAGAAAGCATGAATAACTTACAACAAGTACATTCAGTAAGAGCACTCCTGACCATTTTGAATTGTCTTCCAATATCTGCACAACAGAGCCGATTAGCAAACAAGGGAACAAAAAGGAAATTCATGAAATGTACGGACAACTCATAATATGGAAATAATGTACAAATACATAACATAAAAGCGCTCTTCTTTCAAAGAACAATGTTGACTGCCTTTAAATGCTGATTGGGATATCCAGTGAGGGACAGGAGGATTCTGGTAAGCCTAGTTATAGAAACACAACCGCTGGTTCTCCCTCTTGAGAGCAACTTCCTACCTCATGGAGATCCAGAGGGCGGGCGCTGCAGGTCCTTTAGCAGCAAACTTTCCCCAGCAAACCCAGCAAAGGCCCACGAGGGCCACAAGCGCAGCCACGTGCCACCCTCCCATGCATCCATACTCAGTTCCCACGCATTTACATACACAGACTGGGAAAGTCTTCCCTGCTTTATGGCAAATAAGTTTCTAAAATCCCTGCCAGCTCTGGGTAGGTATTGTACAAATATGAATTATCAAATCCATTGCATGTATTCTTTCTAGAATACATGCAATGGATTTGATAATTCATATTTGTACAACAAATAGGAACAACAGGCTCAGCTAGCAGTTTTACCAACTCTCAAATACACTGGTTGCCTCCCAGTCCTCTGCTGACACGATCCTAGTCAAAATGTATGCTCCTGTGTAACATTAAATCTGCACTGGAAGTACCTCCCCACCACAGCGACACAAATTCAGCGCATTGGAGAAGCCCCACTTCTACAGGCATCACAGAAAGCCATGCTGCAGAGCACAAACTCCCTACGCCCACAACAGCACCTTTGCCGCATTGAACTTGTATAACTATGGTCAGTGCTGGGATGCTGTTCTATACGCAGGCTGCAGTACGCGGCAGAGGGATGTTTTCAGCTCCCCACAGCCGACTGCTGCACCAGGCTCTTCCCTTGGCTCACAGGGAGCCGTCAGCTCACGCTCCAGCCTCGCCGGGTGTTCACCGCAGTTGGGGCACTTGCAGCTCCCTACAATCCTCCACGTAGGCAGCTGTGAATGTACAGCCTGCAGGAAGGTGAGGACTGCAAACACACAACTAGAGGAAGAGGGGCATCGTACAACATCAAGACCGAGCACATTATAAGACATCGCCCCTACCCCTACCGCCTTCCCAATCCCTTCTTCTCCTTGTGCTCACACATCCAATGGAAGGAACCCACCAAAGTGGATCTCTTTCCCCAAATTGACAGGGCAACTGATCTTAAACTTTATGTGCTTTGTACCACGTATTATCAGAAGCAGCCCTGAAACATGTCAAGTGTTACTCTGTGCGTATATCAACATGTGTCAGAAAAGAAAGAGTACTGAGACTAGAATTTGCGTGAATGTGCAGAACCAAAGCAGGAACTCCCCTGGCACCTGTAGGTTCAGGACAATTCTACTGGCACAAGCGAAGTGCACATTTACAACAGTACAGTTATCGTTGCTCAATCTGCCAAGCAGATACATTTATTCAGGTGCAATTATTCTGCCTTTCCTCAGATTTGCTGATGCTGCTCTGGTAGGGGCTTACATTGAAGCAAATCAAATATTCTGTCAATGAGCTAGCACAGGTCAGCAGCACTATGTTAACTGAAAATGCAAACACCAACAGGCAGACAAACTTCAAAATAAGGCTAAAGGCTTTTCTTGAAGCCTAAAGCAGGCGTGTCTTGGTCTGGCTCTGTTCAAGCCACCACAGCTCAGAGGACAAGGGGCAAACACATTAGGTTGTGGTAACTCAATTGTAACTTAATCACAACTTCGTCTGCACCTATTTCCTGTGTTTAGCCAACTCTCCTCCTCGCATTCACAGCTGAACAGACGCTCCCAGGCGTTTCCATTTCCAAGGAGTCACACTGACCTGTTAGCCTCCCTCCTGCTCCTGCCCTACAGGGTTTGACAGGCACCTGCACGTGCCAGTGCGCAGGGCGCCCACACAGAGCCCTCCTGCAGCGCCGGGCCGCGGGCACTCGGGAACGCGGCCAGGGCCTGTAATGACCGAGGCTGTCTGCTTGTTGCAAACTGTGATTTATCATCTTTTGTATCCTGAAAACTCAGGCAGGAAATATAAATTTAAGTCATGGCACTGTAGCCAAATCCAAGACCAGATAGATTTTACCTGCACAAAAAAAACCTGTTTACAACACATCTCTGTTTTAAGATGGGGTGTAATGGGCTACAATTATATAACAGGTGTCAAGAAAAGCTCAGGAAAGCGTTTTTATTCTTTTAAGGTGCAGCACCAGCCCAAGCATCACGAGATAAATGAAAGCAAGTTATTTATTTACACAGGAAGGAAGTAAACGCGTTGTCTAAACAACACGAACACGCTTCACACATTTACGCAAAGCTGCCTACTAGAAACCACTTCTGACACGAGAGCCCCCGAACCGCTTGCAGGAATAACTACCGCGACGCCGCCAGCCCAGCTCTGCTGGTACTCGCGCTAATTCTCGCTTGGCCCCGCATTGTTGCTTCCAGCACAACGGGGCAGCCTGAGCGCGCGGCACGATGGCGGGGCTGAGGCAGCGCCCGGGGGGCGGCCGGCCGCTCGGCGCCACCGCCACGTTCCCCGCGCGGAGCCCCGAGGCGCGGC
>VWPW01012271.1:125476-174018 GCA_013389825.1 Crypturellus undulatus | reverse complement strand
ACCGCTGCTTCCAGCCGCTCCCGCCGCCGGGCAGAGGGAGCCGCAGGTGCCGCCGGGCCCGGGCCGAGGCCGCCGCCGCCGGCACCGCGTTGTCGCTGTCCTGCGCCGCGCNGCCGCGGGAGCAGCCATCTTGCGTTCCCGTGGCAACGGCCGCTGCTTCCAGCCGCTCCCGCCGCCGGGCAGGGCAGAGGGAGCCGCAGCTGCCGCCGGGCCCGGCCCGAGGCCGCCGCCGGCACCGCGTTGTCGCTGTCCTGCGCCGCGCGCAGCCCCTGCAGGGCGCTCCTCTGCCCCGCCTCAAGGCAGCAGCTCTTTCCAGCAAACCGCAGCGGTGCGGGAGCGCTCGGAACTTTGCTTCTTCGGCTCCAACTTGCTTCCTTCCCAGTGCGCTTGGAGCGACACAATAAAATGCTCTAAAGTTACAAATGCTCGTTTTTCTGAAGAGCAATCTTGGGCAAGGGACATACCTAAGAAAAAATTGTGAAAAAAAAATATCACCAACCAAGGAAATGAGTTTCTTTACAGGTTAACATAGTCACCTTGCAGTTATTCAAGTACTTAAATGCAAATATTTACAGTGGTTGTGGTGAGCGCTGCTGGGCTTGTCCATAAAATCGCTGCGCCATCAGTGCCGTGGCACTTAGACGTGGTCAGGAACACCCGCTGCCGTGGTCGTGACATCCGGGAAAATGACGAGTGTTTTGGAAATATAACCAGTGCACATTTTTCCTATAATTTCCAGGCCAGTTATCTCCAAGGTCACTTTTGTCACCAGCAGAACGCACCTGCTGAGGAAAACTTCCATGGAAACTCGAGAGCACGGCCTCTCCCAGTGCCTGGAGCTGCCATGCCGGCAGGGAGCCCTGCCGAGCGCTCCCTCGAGGCTCCCGAGCGCCCTAAGGAATTGGCATGCGTTTCCTTCACCTCCTCGGAGCCGCACGTACCTGGTACGAAAGAAGAAAGAACATTCCTGAGAAAAGCATTACTTTTTAAAGCATGATGAAAGGTCAATGAAAAGTTCCATTAAAATGTCAGCAAGCAGGCATTCCCTGTGAAGAAAGCCAAATCCTGGAATTTCCTTTAAAATTTTTAGGTACGAGGCATTTCAGCCCATCCAACTCAGTGTTTGTTACTGTCCAAGACCACAAGTTTTGAAACTTAAGTCATTTAATTGCTTAGACGGCATCATGCCCGAATAATCAGCATGGTGTAACTCATTTATACATTTTGCAGTTTTTACCCAAACTCAGGTATTTATGAGTAGCCAGTTAGCACTGAGCAGATCTGCCCCAGGCATACCCAGAACGATATCTGCTTAGTTTGGTGACAAGTTTCTCACTTGTTTGCCCTCAGCCAGGGCTCTGTGCACTGAGAATCCAACGCCAGCCTGAGCACGATCAACAAAATTGTTCACTCAAATCCAGTCCCTTACAGCTGTGCAAACGCACAGCATTCAGTGGGGGCAGCTGGGTTATACAGGTGTTTTTATGAGCTTGATATAGCTCACAGCTATATCAAGTGCTATATCAAATGCTCACAGAACACTTATAAAAAGGTGTCTGATTACCATCAAAATATTCAGTTTTGCAGAAGCTTTTTTTCTTCTATTTTCCTTATTGTGTAATACAGTTAAAAATTAAGCATTTTATCCCAGAGTGGTTTTTTTCCCATTCGTTTTGTTTCTTTCTAGCATCCTTGACTTGATTTCACAAAGTGGCTTCATTTTCCAAGCATAAAGTGCCAAAGTTTGAGAAATATTGGAGAATACTTGAGAAGTATTGAGAAGCTGGACTACTGAGAGAGAATATTTTAATTAGAGGACTGAAAGGAGATTAAAATAGGTGAAAAAGGTTCAGAAAAAGCCACACAAAATATGTCTTTGCCATTCTGCCTACTTATTTTGATCATTCTGTGCAAAGAGTGTTTTGTTTTAGTTTTTCAAAGTGAACTGGATTCCAAGTGATTTTTTTTCCACATTTCCTGGAATTAAATATCAGCCTTTTACTCCAGTTTCCTTGAATTAAATAGCCAGCTTTTACTCTTCTACTACTCCGGAAGCTTTACTGCCATCTAATTAACTGCTTGTTTTCCTTAGAAACTATTCCCTATTCAGAAAAAGTAATACTAGTTTTTGCGATAAGCATTATTAATACTAGGGTTGTTAAGATCAGCCTGAGTAATGTCATAGGATGTGTCATATTAATCATCTAATTTTGCTGTTAATGCTGCTAGAGCTGATGCTGGAGGAAGTGTGTGGGTCCTTTCACAGTAGCCAGTTCCTAGTTCCCCCCGCTTGCTCTCTGGGGAGAGGAATGAGATACACTGGCCCTAAAGGGTATATACTGTCTTGCCCAAGGCTTTTACCAAGTCTTGACAGCAGGAAGAAACAAAAGGTGAAAATCAGAATTAAAAAAACAAATAGTCCGAAGTTTTCTCAGCAAAGATCCCTTTCCCACCACACCTGGGTTTTTGAAAGGACCTGAAATCACCATGGCAATTTCTACTTAACAACATTATCTTAAAATTGCACACTGCCTTATCAAGGCGGCACATCGCAGTGCACCAGTAACAGCAAGGATCCAGCAGCCGCGCTGGGAGTGTCGCTGGAGGAGCCTGCGGAGCGCTAACTGGGGGAGCGGCAGCCGCGCGGAGGCTCCGGCGCCGCGGGCGCAGCTCAGCCTGCCCCGGGGGGCCGCACACCCTGCGCAAGGGGCGCCACGGGAGGCCCCGTCCTGCCCCACCAACGCGGGTTCACGCTGGTCTAAACAGATTTTGTCTGTTAAAGTGCCTTCCTGCTAAAGACCGGCTTGTTAGCATCATTTTTATATGGAAAGCTTTACTCTATGGAGTAAAGGATTTTTGGATTTTAATATTTACAAAGTGAAAATATAAGAATGAAGTCTCCAGAGGAGAAATCTACAAATAACACGCTATTCTCTGGCCTGTTCATTGGCTTTTGTTTAGTTTCTTGCCCTGTCTCCCAAGTTTCCAGGCTTTTTAACACTGCTGCTTCATTCTTCACTAAAAATTTCACTGCAGGAATGAATGTGGAGTTGATTTTCACCACTCATTTCTTTTCATTTTGACCCTTCTCCTTTTGTCCCCTCACTTTGACCCTGAGCACTGAGGCAGCTGTGGCCCAGTTTCCACAGCGGGTTTGCTTTGATCCATCACCTTGTCTAAGGGTCTGGTACAAAATTGTTTCTAATTACTAGGCATTTATTCTTCAAACCTCAACTAATTCACTAATCACATATTGATAAATGAGATTTTAAAATTAATCACTGACATTTATGAAGATTTATACACAAATGTAAATAAATATTTCTACCTAGCAAATATAATATTGTTTGAAGAAAAAACAAACAAATTAAAGCTGTCTTTTATTCATGGGAAATAATAGAAATAAAGACACGGTGAAATGTCACCTGATGAATAGGGGGAGCATCTTATCACAGTTACTAGTGTCGTGCAGCAGACTCCCTTGACAGCAGGAAAACAGCCCTGCAGAAGCCTTGTCATGTGCAGAATTTAATTTAGCTTCTAAACGCAACTGCCAGGAGCAGGCGGGAGAGCCCGTGGCCGCGGCAGCGTCACTGAGCTCGCCAGGGCTCGCGGCCCTCGCGCTGCGACGCTTCCTCGTCGCAGAATGGCCAGGCGGGTGCCGACCTCCTGTTCAGGAAGAAATTCAGCATTAAATTGTTCTACCTAATTTAAAAATCATCGTCAAAAAGTTTGAAGGCTACCAACCTTTCTAGAGCTTTCTAGTTAAAATTAATATGTACATAAATGACAGATTTCAACATAATATCAAGCCTACCGACATATACAGAACTGTCATTGCACACTGCCAGTATTTTAGATAATCCTTATGGCTCTAATGAGAGAGCTGGTGTTTGGTTTCATCTTTTAGACACTTCTGTTACTCATTACTAATGGCGAAGTCATTTAAACACAATGTTTTTTGCACACTCCTCATGATTAAGGGGAGATGCAGCCTTTGCAAACCAAATGTAAGAACGTTTCATCCAGTTCTGTGCTAGTCTGCAGATTTCTCTACCAATAAAACCTCTTTTCCTAACTGTTGAGACTTTTTTTTACAGGGTGCAGACTAGCAAAGTAACAGTTTTTAGAAGGAACTTTCTTGTTGAATTTCATGCTCATTGCCAAAGAATGCAAGATATGCATGTTTCCACCAATTCCTCCTGTTTTGAATCATAAATATTATGTTACAAAATCAGACTGGGTATCATATCTGATCAGTCGGAACTACTGTATATCTCATGACAGCTTAAAGCTATTGGATGTACAGTAGGTGATGCACAATGAAACAAAAAAAAGTAAAAAGGCTTAACACGCCAGCATGCCAGCCTTTGGGTCTTTCGGCCATGTAAGAAATGTTTAACAGAGTGACATCAACCTTTTTGCTTGGGTGTACATTTACTAGCATAGGCTTCTAATGCAAAATCAGTTATTAGTAAAATTATTAAAACATTGGGCTATTCCAAAACTGCTTACACTTCTTCTGAGATGTAAGGGGAACTTACATTAAGTCCTGCATATGAAACACACATGCTTATGTTTTTGATTGCTTGTTTTATTAAGTGAAATGAACAGGCTAATTAAAGAAATTCCAGGAAGTTTCTGCTTTCTGTCTCCTAGGGACAAGCCTCAGGTGTCAAAGGAGATGATACGGATGGCTGTAAAACACCCAAGTGTGTTTATATTGGCTCTAAACTGCAGCTTATAGCTTCTATTTAACTTGCATTTTTTCCTCTTTTATACCATATTTAGAAATACATATAAAGGCACTAATTGAAATAATGCTTGTATTGTTTTAAAAAAGCTGGCATTTACAAGTTAAAACACAGGTAACAAGCCATTTGCACAAAAGTCTTAGGGATAAGCTGGTGTGAGTATAGTTTTCAGTGTTTATGGATAAAATCAACAACAAACTAGCCAGCCAAAAATCTGCAAGATACTCCTAGTCCTGACTTTCCAAATGTCTTTGAACAAGAGTGGAGAATCTTTTAAAGCCATAGATTATGCCATGGAGTTGTTGGTGGTGGTTCTTCATGTGCCAAATTGAGATTTCTAGATCCATGGGACAGCTTTGAAAAGTTGCTGAAGAAATTAAACATTTTTGGCAGCAGCCCAAACCCTGCAGTTCTGAACGTTATGTAGGGCATCAGGGAGAAGGAAGATTTATTTTTGTATTAGATCTCCTGTAATTTGCCACTTTTTATGCCCAGTAAAAGCTGATAAGTTTTGTTTACTGCATATAACAGCTCTAAGATAGAGAGCATTAAAAAAATTCTTAGTGCAATTATCTGATTTTCTAATATCAATGCTGTCAAAATGATTTCTCCATTCTTATGAAATTCAGTGCATTTATTACTAAAGCTATTCAAAAATGTTTTTAATAAGAAAAGTAGTTATCTGCTCTAAAAAAGGGATGTTTTCCTCCACCAGGAAGACCATTGAAGAGAATATAAAAGCTCCCAAATGGAGCAAGAGAGCACATGTACCACTGCTGCCCTTCAGCTTTACTGCACGCAGCAGCTAACTCTGCAAGCAATCAGCTAACAGCAGTGGAGAACAAAAAGCAGCACAGAGCAACACTGGGAATAACTTCCAAGGGCAGCACTGGCTCTTCAGCATTGCAGAGAGATGAAGTTAACCAAAGCAACTTCAAAGAACTGAAATAAATTTAAATTTTTCTCTTAACGATTTTAAAGTGTTATTGAGGGGATTAATAGCTTCTCCTGTTAAACAAGCAAGTTGTTTAAACTAAGTTTTCCTGGAGAGGAGACAAACCAACCTTAGAAGTAATAGTAGGATTTAATTAGGATTTGAGATTTTCACTAGTCGTTAGCTGATTTGTCAGTCTCAAAATAGTTTTAATGAACTGTAACTTCACAGCAGTGAGATTCTCTGCCAAAAAGACAAACAAATCCATCCCCCTCACAGCCTGAAAAAGCACAATTTCTTACATGACCGTGCAGAGAAATGTTCTTTTCTGAATTGGGATCACTTTTTTTGTTGGGGGAAGGGAGATGGACAGTTATTTATGCTTTCTATTCTTTCTGTTTATCCATTCTTTCATAAAAATGATTAAACCCTGGGCATTTTACTTATTGTCAACTGAAACACGCAGCAAGCCGCGTACGGAACCAAGGCACATTAGCAGATATCCAAGCCCTAACTGGCGGCACCAGAGACAGTCACTACGGCTCAGGCTGCTACTGCTTCTCTTTACGGCACTATAAACTTTACCGGTTATTTAGGCTCTGCGACTTGCGAAAAGCAAGGCAGACGGACACGGATTAATCTGCGTCTCTGTGACTGACTGAGCCTTCTCCTAACTGCAGAAGAATGTGTGGGTTTTGTTTCCAAGTTGTCCAAACGACGCGTCATGCCTCTACAGCAGGCCTCATAACCAGCATCCACCCCTTTAAACTGACCCTCCCTGCTCTTCCGCAGGATATCGGGTGGTGTTAAACGTCAAATTTTGGCAACCTGGGAGCAGCAAATGGCCCAACTACATTTGTCAGGTGCATTTGAAATTTATTCACCTCCGCGCAGTGTCCGCGCTGCTGGAAGCACAGCAAGGAAGGGAGTTTCTAGGAAACCTCGTGCGGGGTAACAGGGCACGTCAGGGCAGCAGACCCGGCCTCGGGGCTGCTCGCCTTCTCACCGCCCTCTCTCTCCCTCCCAGAGAGGCCTCCAAGGCCTCACCTTCCAGCTGGGGGTTTCTGAACGCCGCTCTCTCCGCCGGAGGGGTCTCTGAGGAGAGCGGGCACTTCTCTCACGTGGGTGAGAATAGCGACACGTCAGCGAACGTCTCGAGGCCGTGCTGCCCCTCTGCTCCGGCAGCAGCTCCGCAGCGAGCTCAGGTGAGACTCCCTGGGCCGGTTCCCAAACGAGCCTCTCTACGTAAAGGCCTGTCCTTTTGCACTTCTACTGTTATTCCAGTCCATACATTTGTTTTTAATCAAACAGCTGTTCGAATAATCTTTATGAGCATTTTAATGTGCACATTTTTTGATATAACAGGAAATCTTAAGATGCTGTGAAATATGTTAAGAATAACAGGAAAATGTGCAAAAGCTTCATGACACCTCGCAGAAAAAATGTATTTGCTCAAAATATTTAGAAGTTACCACTAGATGGCATTTTGTTCCTGAGAAATCAGAAACTCCTAGGTCTTGAAATACTTGTTAAGAGGCGGAAGGAAATGACAGGAAATGGAATTACTTACCTCAGGCCATTAATAATTTATTATCTATTGTCTTGTATAAACAAGGCACTATTAACACAAGGTGGTTTTACGTGAAAATTTACAATCCTTTTTATTTAACAGTGGATTGTGAGTCTTCAGCTGTCTATTCAGTTGGTAAAGGGCTGAGCTGTGGTCAGCATTTACCAGAAATATTTTCAACATTTTGAAGTCTAAGAAAAACGTAGGCCAGTTGAAAGATTTTGAACATGCCCAAAGCATCTACTAGAAGGCCTTATTCCAGGGATTGCACACAGCAATTCATATGCTATTCTTGGATTAACCCTCAGTACTGAGTGTGGTACAGAATAAGAATTCCTGTTTAGGAATGGAGCTGCTACAAGTCCTGATTACGCGTATGTGTAAATGACTTTTGTGCCAGGTCATTTTAATTTCAATCTGTATGAGTAACCTGCGATGTACAAGGTGAAACTTCCATTCCTAGTCTTTGCGTGGTACAATACATTATACTAATTTCTAATTCGGAGATGCAATCTAGTTCTGCTGTGCACATCCCAGAGAGGTATGTAGGTAACTTTCTTAGTGGCCATAAACCTCTCAATATTAGATTTAAAGCTCTTACTCTGCAGCAAAATGGGAGAGTGAAAAATCAACTATTAACTTTCAAGGAGAAAGTCCACAACACGACCTCTGGAAAAAACTAAAGTCTCCAAAGAACAATCTTTGTATAATTTTTCATGCATGGAAATATAAAAATTATTTTATGAAGAGAAGTTTCTTCTCATTAGAAGAAATGACATATTATTATGACATATGGAATGATATATTATCCAGTACTTTTATGAGAAAGTGTGAGTAACATTCAGAGATGCGGGAAATAATAACACTTCCATTTTTGAATAGAACTGCAGGCCAAAAGTGGAATTCCACAATCCTGAGTGATCTGTGTTAGGCATATGTCTATGACGCTTCTAACTAAACACAAAATGTGGAGGGGAAGCTGTGCTTTCAAATCTAATGCATTTTATGTTACAAAGAAAAATCCACACGAAACTCTCTATATGCTAACAAAAAAGCTTTATATAGTAAAGAGCAAAAGCCTAGCTCCTCCATGATACAGAAATCTGCTTAGGCAGTTCCTTATGCTCATACGAACTGGTTGCAGCAAGTTTGTGCACAAGCAAAGGCATTTGCTCCTTAAAAATGATTTCTGGGCAGCAAAACTCATAACCTCGTTGTTGCAGTACATGTAATTTTGCTCTGAAATTCTGAAAGAAAGAAACAAAACCAAAATGGGACCCAAAAGACAGCCCATGTACGCTCCCCAGAAAACATTATGTAGTGTAAAACCACATGCCAACATGATTCAGAAATGCTTAACTCAACCATTAAAATAGATATGGGGTGTAGTTAAAATATTGCAGTCTCTTGCTGCTATAAACAGCTCTTCAATTCGCTGGTAACAAAACTGGAACTGCTGCTGGCTGCAGCCCGGGGTCTGGATGGCTGCGGCTACATTAGGCAAGTCACCAGAGCGCTCCCGAGCACAGACTCACGGTAGCAGCAGGCAGACAACGCGTGAAGCCTGCTCTGTTTACCACGACCACTGCTTTTCCAGCGCTTGAAGGCTAGAAAAGTCTCCCTTGCTTAGACTAAGCTACCAACAAGCTCCTAGGGACGGTGGTGACATCTGAGTAAGAACTTGTAGCTTTAAAGGGCAGAATTAGCTCAGCAGGGTGGGGAAAGGAGAGACAATCAACAGATGCATAAAGTCATTTACACTCTAATTTTCTTTTAAGAAGTTAATTTGTTTGCCAACAGGTCAGAAGCATAGATAGTGATGAAGAGCAGGCTGAATCAGAGGACCCTGGTTATACAGGGGATCTAACTCTACTAGGATAAAATTAATCTTTACCTCATTATGTAACACACATAAGTGTCCAAACTTGCCTTTACAGAAAAGTGAACTTAGTTTAAGTTAAATATTAAAGAAGTTGGTGTATGGCAAAATTTTAAGCAACTTTATAGTAGTTTAGTATACATACATACTATATATATATATGTATATGAGAGTATATATAGCGTGTATGCATGAGGTTTGTGCGTGTGTGTGTACACATGTATATATTTAAATTTAAGCTTAATACTACTTCCAAATTACATGAACTTAACAAACAAATCAGCAGGTGTGTCAAAACAACAGTTTATATCCCTTTAAAACTTACATTCATACAGATTTAATTAACTGGCAACATTTTCTTAGGTAGACAACATCTATAATATTTTATGCACCTTTGTGAACATTTCTTGGTGCCTGGCACGGTGTAAACGTCAAATATTATAAAGGCCAATTATATCAAATAGGTGTGTGTATTCTTTCCTGATAGGTGAAAACTCCACAAAAATCTACCCACAAAACTACAATATCAGCTAAAGACTGCCTTTCTTTCTTGAAATGACTTTGCCAGACCCCTGGAACAAGGTAAAAAAGCAAAGCGTTTACAACAAACTTTTACTTACAATTTAAAAAGAACGTAGCAGGGAAGCATCCAAGTCAATAGAATATGTTTCCTTTCCAAGAGAACCGAAGCTGTGACCTCTGACGTGACAAACACAGCTCTGCTGACAGCTCAGAATTCCACTTGTGGTAACTGGAGATGCAGCCCCGAGAGGAGCAGGGGAAGGGTTAAGCCCTGTTAGGACCAGGAATCTGAGAATTTTGCGTAAACCACTGGAGCCAACGCAATTATGTTTTATGCATTCGCGTATATGCGAAAGCCAAATCGCAAACTTCCTAACCTGAGATTCGTTACATGTTCAACAAAATGATTGGGTGTAAAAACGTTCCTGTCGCTCAGTGAGACGCAAAGCATCTGTTCTTCATTTACAAGGATTATCTATTTTTTCAGCAAAAATGATTAGCCCTTTGGAACAGTGCTGCTGAAAGACTGTGCTCTTGGTGAAGCAGAAAGCAAGAAAAAAAAAAATTAGCCATTTAGTTGGTCTGAAATCATACTCACGTTCACTATAAAGTTTGTTTAAATTTTATAGACAATTAGAATGACTGTACTATACATTATATAACTTTTAAGAGTGTCTTTCTCAACACACAGTCACGATGAAGGAGATATTCATACTACTTACTTCAAGTGAAATCAAAACACTTATAATGTATTTGTAAACATTTTCTCAGAAATAAGTCATCACAGAATGCATCTTAATGTCAGAAATGGTATCACAGCAAAGGGCTGGGGTAACTGAGGAGAGAAACATAGTGCTTTTTTGTTCAGAGGAAATAGTTGGCAAATTGTGCGGCCATTTTTTTCTTCATTTAATATTTTCCATTTATTCACACAGGCAATTTATTTTGTTTGTTGACGGTGCAAGACTCATTTTCTATTTACTTGTTTCCCTTTCCCCCTGATTAACATCCTAGATACATGACTTGGATGTAATTTCCCATTTTATTTTTAAATATATTAAATTAATAGGCTTTTTCATTTATCAAAGACAGCTTTTTGCCTTCACTAATGGCCTAGAACAAACAATTAAGATAAAGAGAGAGGGAAATACTATTTAGGTACCATGCCAGTACTAACATATTGCACGATTAAGAGAGGAACTTTGTTAGTTATTGGGGGAGAAAAAAAAAATGGCTTTTGTCCTTATGAAAAAAAAAAAAAAGATTTGGCTTTGGTCCTTATACCTCTCAGGCACGCATTCAACACACTCAATCCGCCCGGGCACAGAGTGCATTAACCGGAACTCTTAGGGTTCGTGTTTGTGCTTTGATCTGCTAAGCCAGCCACAGGCGAGCAGAACCCACCTGCAGCGCGGCTCTCCCCGACACAGCTCTCGTGCTCGGCGCTCATCCCCTCTGTCTAACACGGACCCAACTCCCCGGCCTGCCAATCCTTATCCTTTAAGCTCATTAATTGTAAGCTGGAGTATCGAGCAGGCCTTGCTGGCCAAAGCAGTTACAAATACAACCCACTCCCTGCTCCTGGGTTAAGAGTTCCTAGGAGCAAGATTCCTTTTCTTTGCTTTAAGCTGTTTTGTAACTTTTATGCTCATTACCCTGTTTCCAGTCAGCACAGCTTTAAATTACCGGCTGTTTGTCTAGAGATTAAAAATGAAATGGGCTCATGAAACGGATACAAAATTATTTGGAAAAGAAAAAACTTTAAGGACAGAAAAGGTCATGATCTTAACCTTCAGAAAAAATGAAGAGTCACATTAAAGCCTAAAATACATTATTTCTTTTGCCTTTTGTTTTAAAGTATATAAAAATTTGGCAATTCCAATTATTTAATGATTGTTTCATCTACACCTACCTATACAGATTATATGAGACACTGATTAAATAAATCACACATACTATGTTATTGTTGACACAGTGATTAAAAATATATTTTAAGGATTACTGCAAGCCTATCTTGCCATTACTATTCTGCAGTGCAAGTTATCTGCAGTTCAAATTATTTCTCTGCTAATGGAGACAACAAGCAGCACATAAATGTAAGCAACCTTCACTAGACACGCAGATGTGTATCAATCACGTTGAGAAGCTTTTGCTGAAGTTTCCTTCAGTGCAATTTAACATACATTTATTTATTATCATAGAATTGCAGGGTTTACTCAATATCATTATTTATGATGACCAATTAGAACGTTTGTGTCATCTGTAAACCAAGCTACTTCTGTAATTCTTGTAGCTGCAATCACCATTGCTCTAACACCTCCATCAGCATGTAACGTGATATCCACAGTTGCTGAACCTCTATTAGGATTTTCAATAGAGGAGTTTATCTGGGATGAGTAATTCTGCATAAACCCAGGACTTTATATGGTGGAGACAAACTTCACCACCAAACAGTTGTCCCATGTTATATAACCTCTTTCACATTCTTACAGTGACAAATACAACTCTCACACAGAAAACCTAACAAACCAACAGAGGCCTCCAGACTCCTATAAAATTGTGTGCAGTTTGAATGATTTCCATTGGTCAACATAAGCAATAATTGCAGCTACACAGAAAATTTATCTTTTTTTTAAGCCTTCATGTCAAGGATCTGTCAAGAGCTTTTCAAATGATAACCTAACACGATTCATGTTTCCAATATTCATAAATAAAACCGAATAATTCTTACTATTTTGAAAGAAAAAGCATGGAACATGATTTCCTTTAAATTTTGCAGGACAAAACTAAGTAGTTCATCTGTCTGCATCTGTTACTTTCTAGCTAAGCTGGATATTGTGTATAGACACACAACCTTTCTGCTGTGCAACACGAATGGCCATGCAACATCTATGATGACTGAGCTTTGTTAACAAACTCCTTTTCCCAAGGATTACCTTCCCCTCCTGGAACAAACCATGCCAGGATGAGCCCTCAGCGGCTGCTGCAACTCAGCTGAGTGCAGTGGAACTGGGCTCTCTTTCTAAAGAAACACATGTGCCACGTGTTATTTACCTAGCATTGGCTCGACCTTACAGGAATGAGTTCCACGAAAATGCTAACAATTGCAATAATGGAGTCCAATGACACTGCAGCCTTTTAGAACAATTATAATTTCATTAAAATAGGAACATAACTTATAGATTTTATTCTCTTTGATGATTTACTCATGCAAACTGCACATAAAATAAAACAGTACAGTTTGTGAAACATGTCAAATGTAAAGACCCAAAATGCCAAGTACAGAAGTAGTGTGACATACGTCTCAAAACTGAATCCATGGTTGTACGACTAATAACTTTTCTCTATTTGCTGAACACAGATAGATTTTAACGATTCTTCTTCCAGCCCCACTGTTAAATTCATTAAATGTTTACATGTCTCCTATACACTTATGTAGACTTATTTTACAAGCGCGATAGCTTTGTTATAAAAAACTCCACTTATATAAATATGATTTAAAAAGCCTTTGTGTTTAGGAGAGCAAATTATAGTGTAATCAATGAGGCCTTATCTAGTCCACCAAAACTACACTGTAAAGTAACTGTAAAGTAACTGTATAGCTTTCTTGCAGAATTCACATTTTGTGCCTTTGCAATTCATTTCCTTCTCAAAAGATGTCTATTGTATTTTATCATCCCAGAAACATAACCATTATAGCTTTTTCCCTTGAAATTGGGAGAGACTTCTAAACATATGAGGTTATCAACTCAACTTCCTTATTTTTAAAATACAAAATACTGAGAATCCTTATTATTTTCATGCTTAAAGTCCTGAAATGAAATATATATATGACTTAGATATGTCTTTGTCCAGTTTTCATTATAGTATGGTTGTATATATATATATATATATTAGAAATTACAATTTTCTTGTGGATCAATTACAATTTTAGATTTAAAATTGGATCAAATGTGAAATTTGATGGCACTGACACTTAAAACATAGTACAGGGTGGAGAAGGAAGAGCAAATGAACTACACAACCCATTATAAATGCATTAAATCTTTGTTATATACATAGAGGACTCCTGCTTTACTGCCAGTTGCTACTATGCTTCTGTTTTTGCTATTATACAAAGTTTTCCCACCTGAAAGCACACACCTACTTTTTTAAACAACTTAATCTATTGTAAAATATTGTACTGTATTTTGAACATGAGTACAGAATCAAAATAGATAATGGCACATTTAAAAAACTCAATATCCTACAGATGATTGGATAATGAGAAAAAGTGTACCTACAATCATGTCATCAGAAACAAACTACATCATGGAATGTTAGTTATCCAAGTTCGCACAGTAAATAACATTTTAAAACTGCAATCACCTATCAGCCAGCATCACATTGAAGGCATCTTTAAACATTCAAGCAAAAGACTGCTGGCATAAACTACAGAACCATTCTCACGCACACACCACACACACCACGTAATTACATTGTTTCCAAGATACGGTAGATACTGATTTTTTTTTTTTTTCCTTTTTTTCCACAAGAAAGGTATCAAAATTTTTGCTACTAAAAGATGACAGTGCTTACACAAGAATTAAGTACAAGTTAGCTTGCAAATACAAGACAATGACAAAATAAGTCTTGAATTGTCTGACAAAGGATTTTAGGCTTTTCTGGCATCCAAAACCATGAGTCAATTCTTAGTTTGTGACTCAAAAATCCACAAAATATCAACCTACTTTGGAATACTAAAGTATTCCATATTTGATAACCCTGTATTTTACAATAAACTTACTGATTTCAGCCTAGCAACAAAGGGTAGATACAGATTTCTGTTCCGATTGGAAAAGTAAAGCTCTCCTCCCTGCAGAAGGAAGGTGCTGCGCGGAGAGGGAGCTGGCATCAATTTTCAAAGAAATCTATTCAGCAATGATCCTCATCTCAGATAGGTATGTGCATAAAAGTACTGTACTTTATATACTGTACTGGCCCTATTAAACAATGAAAAAAGTTAAAAAGCAAAAATAAAATGCTATACACACAAAAAAGACTTTTTTTCTCCCAATGTTCTTCCTCTCATAATGTGCAAAACAACAAAAAGGCAAAAAGACTAAAAGCAAATTTACTGTTCTTTTCTTTCTCTTGCCTAGTGCTTTATGACCTTGCCTACATTACAAAGTCAATAGGGACTATGCAGAACTTTGGTATAAAATGTCACATAATATTACTATCACAGTCTTGGGAATGACCTTTAGTGATTCACCCCAATGTTTGTTGAAATAATACCAAATTAAAAATGAAATAAACCATTATACTGTACACACTTTACACATAGAGCACAGAAAATAACTAACAAACCTAATATTAAAAAAAAAAAAAAAAAATCAGTCTTTTGCTAAGAGACTAGGAACTGTTGTTCTGTCTCACCTTCATCTGCCAATCAGTAAAGCCCAATTTAAGTTTGATTTTTGCAAATAAATCTTAAGCTACAGATTTCTCCTAGATGGAGACTGGTCTTTCACTCATTTCCCTTTAAAGTCACAAATGGGTATCTAAGAAACTGAGGCAAAGCGAGTTTTTAATCAACTTCCTGACGGCTGCGACTGGGAGGGAGGCGCCAGGACGATCTGGGAAAGCACCGGCTCTGTGCTCTGGTCCGCCAGCTGCGTGAGCACCGACGTGGCCACCGCCTCTGCCTTGGATGTGGAGCTGACGCCGTTGGAAGTGCTGACGGAACTGTGCTGGATCGCTTCGGCGTGCGGGCTGCTCGGCACTGACGTGTCTTCTTCTGAACTGTCATCCTTTTCTGCAGCTTAAGGAGAAAAATTCTTTTTTTCTATTCTTTTCCACCCCCCCCGCGCCCCCGCCCTTGGAATGCTCACTCACCACCCCCCCTCCCAGATAATAGCAATCATCTTCTATAGTCACTAAAATTCACAGTATAATGCAGAACAGTAAATTGTGAGAAAAACCACTTACTTTCAGATTTTTCCCCCCAAATAGTAGTTTATATGCAGTATATGGACTGCATCATGGGGTATTTGGGAAATAAGTAAATTTTCACATCTTTAAAATCCTGATTCATGTTGTCCAATTTCCCACCCAGCAAACCAGCTGATGAGTATGATATCTAACTCTAATGACAACTGCTCATATCAATAATCAGTATTTATAGATTAAAATACTATAAGATCTCCTAATACTATATAAATTAATATTATTTTGATTTTTTATGTGTACTGCTTACTTTATTTGCCTAGTACTCAAGAGACTAATTCTAACGTTTAATAAAACAGTTGTGAAAATTGAATCATGCTTTTTTCAGAGATGCAGAGTTAGCCAAGGTACAATGCAGACACTCAAGCAAATAACTGAGTTAAGGACAAAAAGAGCAGAAAAGAATAAAACAAGACTAACCTAATACCATTCTTCATTCAAAACAAAAAAATCTGGATACCAAATGTAGCTTCTTTTTCACCATTTCATGCTAGTGTTTTTCAAATATTTTTCATAAAAGATTTATATCCTGACCTAAGCCCAATATACAGGCAGACAACTGGAAGCCAAGAAGCTCTTTCTAAACACTACTGACCAGTGGATAAGATAATAGAAAAAAAAAACAAACAAAAAAACCCCAAACAAACACTATCTGAAGAAGCATGAAATATTGTGTGTGACAAGTTTATTTTTGGCTTTGGGATCCCTTTCAGATTTGCCTGAGATTGGCCTACAAGTTCAAAAGTTATCTTGGAGAATGGAAGAGATGGGATAAGATGACACCAACTCTAAGAGATGAACAATACTGTGATTAAACTGCCTCATTTCCATACACAATCAGGCAAAGAGCTGTAAATAAAAATGCATACAAAGAATGAACAAACAGTGATGAAATGAAGCTCATGAAGAACCAAGATTTATATGAAATACTGGGTAAGAAAAGTCAGTGAATTAGCAAGATGACTTTATAACAGAAGAAACTCTTTGGAGCAACCCCATTTATACTAAGGACACTTCTCCAGGTCCTGAAATAATCATTCTATCAGCATAGATCTTTCAAACATCCATGGAACCAGACGCATGAAACTGTGCTCAGACTGCTGACAATTTACACATCTCTTAAGAGTATGTGGCAATGAAATATAGCAGATGAGAAGACATCAAATACTTCTGGAAGTTTTTTGTGGTCCTCTGTAGGATTTGTGCATTTGAGAAAAAGGGAACAGAATAGGAAGATGTGACAAGTCAGTTAACACCATTCAACAGGAGCTCATCTTTACTACAACTCCCTCAGGAACAGCACAATCTGATGTAAACAGAATAAGTAGAGAGGAACATGTGCAGACTTTAAGACAGAAAGCATTTTTCCGAAAAATACTGGATTACTGATTAGGACAGTAGCATGTTCTTCCCTTCAAACAGAATGAAGCAGCAGCAAGTGGGCCACCAGGTATCAAACAAATCCCATGCTCCCACATCTGCTCTTCCTCTCGAGTTGCTTATTCTCACAGAAATCTGCATCTTCCTAGTTACGCTTTTATTTTTGATGATGATCTTGAGGCCTTTTTTGGCCAAATCCTCCTCATTCTCATGTAGAAAAGAAAAAAAGGTGCATAGTAAATGCTGTGAGACAGAGATAGCTTGGAAATAAAGTAGATCATGATTTTTCACCTGGAGAAAAAGGAGCTATTTCCAGTGTTCTGTATCCCTTAGTAATTCTGCTTGCTGTTTACCTAACTTGAAAGCAATGCTTGTAGTAATATCACATTTGCACAGAACAGGAGGAGAGCTTGTTTTCCTGGTTCTGATGGAGTCAGAAAGACTCTATGTGCAACATAAGAAACAAAGCTGAAAATACTAATGGTCATGGATGTACAACAGCTTTCGTATCTCACTGGGCAGATGAATATATCGGAGAGATAAGAGCACAAAGTCAGTTACCTCCAGATGCCAGGCAGTTTGCTGGAGGCAGGAGCTTACAGCAGGCACAGATTATCTTATAAGATACAGGCTTAATTGATGCTAACAAATTTGACTGGAAGGTTAGATACTTGCAATAACTATTAAGTAGTACTTTGAAATACCAGGAGTCCAAGAAAAGCTTTAGAAAACATATAAAAGGAAACTTTTATAAATAATTTAGTAGAGAGCTACTGAAATGAAAATCTAAATGAAAAGCATTTAGGTTTCGCCTATACACCACACACAAAATAAAGGGACTCATCCAAAACCAATAGTGTTCCTCTTTGGGAATGAAAAAGTTTAAAATGCTCGATACCTTTACCAGAATTTCATCACTGCTGCCTCAGAACGTAATAACCATTTTTCTGGTTTCTCTGTCCTGACAACATACTTTCTTAGTGCAAGCACAAGAGATTTAAAATAATAAAAATATGACTCCTAGGAATAGTCTTAGAAGAAAAGAGAATTTTCACTCTCGTGAGGCAAAAACATGCCCAGGGAAACTAAAAGATCTTAAAAAGCATGTAGATAGGTGCCAAAAACATCCTGCGAAACCATAGATTGTTTGTGCCTATTTGTGTGCCATAAGTGAAACCCCATTAATTGGGCTTAGCTGTTAAAACAGTGTCTTCATGGCATGAACTAACATTGTCTCAGCATTGCTTAATATCGAGCCTTGCAGGAATGCAGTTTCTTCCACAAGGACAGAATGCTTTGCCATGCAATAGTTTTTGAAGCAATTCGGCTTACATGACTGTTCCCTGATGAACATATTAAATAACTGTTTATTTAAAATACCTTTAGTCCACACTCTTTTTCATGAGAACATTAGCTGAAAAATTGCCATCCCCTCCGTAAGTTAGAATGTGGGTCACTCGGCCTAAACATTTTCTTAAGTCACACGAAGATCATGTGACACGATGCCTTCAAAGAGATATAACATTATAATTATCATTTATTCTGAACTTTTACTTTCAAAAGACTGTTGAAGTAGCTAGGTAAGCTATGCCTCCAATTCCCTTATTTGCTATAGCTTTTTTTTTTTTGACAGTTGCCAGCATTGCCAGCATGATTAGCACTTTAGTTTTTATTTTTCATTCTTTAGCCAATTAGGAACATTGTAGCCCTTTTCTGAAGGCAGAAAATAAACAGTATTATTAAACAGGTCATCATTAGCACTTTAACGAAGAATTCTTAGCATACACTTAGTTTGACAGTCTACTTTGAAGATCTGTGTTTTTGTATTTTTCATGCAAATTCTGGAACACATATGTATTCTCAAAAACATCAAAATTTGAGGACCCTTCCCCCCCCACCCCTTTGCATGCATAATGTCATCCCCTAGTAGCTTCTGTATGAAATTATGTTGTTCTGTCAGATGGGAGCCATAATGGCCTCATCCCTGCAGCAATCATTGTTAATATAAATCCCAAACATATCTCTATACAGTTCCAATTTATTCCAAGATGCTATTTTCCATCCTGTCAAAATGACTGGAGATCAAAGGACCAAGATTTATAAGCTCAAAACTGACAAAATCAGTATTCTAAATATATATGGCAATGGATAGTTGGTAAATCTCCTGAATCTCTTAAATTAAAAAATATTGCCTATTCTGATGAAACTGCTTACAATGACTACAAGTAAAGATGGTGGCCATTAAGTTTTATCGCAAGCACCTGAGGATCTGTTTGCATGCAATACAAAATGTTCCTTTATTCTCCTGCATTACTGACACTGGCAAATTAAAATGAAGTGGCTACATATGGCAGAAACAATCTTCACATTTACAAATATCCTGAAATATCACTAAATCATAAAAACGAAAGCTGTGGGTTATATATTATGAATGTTGCCTAATGCATTCCCAGCTCAGTTATTTGTTACAAATTTGTGTACAATGGACAAAATTGGCCATTTATTCTACAACAGCAGCAGCTGGTTCTAGCACTGTGCATCATATCCAAACTCAAGTTATTAACCTTTAAAATGCTGGAAGGATGAAAATCAAGTAACTTGAAAAATACATATTGGGAAAAATACTATATTCTAGAAGCTCTCAGAATTGCTTAAGTAGTTGCTTATTGTGAAAATCAAAACAATCAATGCTCCTTATTATTTTAATAGCTTCATTGATCCTGGATGTTACAGTAAATGAGGACAGCTGTTATACTAACTCTACTGAAATCTTCTTATGATATGGAGAAAAAGGCAAGGACCTTTCACTGTACTAGGCTAACAAAGTATAAGGAAATGGTTTATCATGTGCTATTAACACTTTAATTAAATTTTCCAAAGCAGGTATAGTAGCATATAGTCTTTAAATACTAATTATTATACATCTTTATTAACCCAACATAAAACCTTTAATGTTATGCAACATTTCAACTGAAAGGACTTATAAAAAATATTTCTAAATATCACATTCGTTCTTGTCTTGCAATAACCTTTGGATTTTTTTTTAAATCTTTAACGTAATATTAGAACTACCCTTCTCCTTTTTAATGTTCATTCAGCTCACTTTGGCAGTATTTCATTGATGCAGCCTAAGGCCATAGGTAATGGAACATTACTCACTATGATAGCCAGATTTCTTCTGCATGGCAGTTACAGGGCAATCTTTATGAGCCAGAAGAAGCTGTTTCAGCTGTGCCACTTCATTTCTCAGCAGGGTGACTTCATTCTAAAGGAGAAGAAAGTTATGTACTTCACGTGGCTCAAACTACACACATTTTAAAGGTAAGTATTAAGTTTTATAGGATTTTCAGTTGTTCATTTGGGAGTAAATAAAATACAATCAATTTCCATTTGGTATATATTGAAAAAAATTAAAACTTTAAAATACTTAAATATTAGCTGAAATCTGACTTTTTCTTAAGCTAGTAAATGCTCCGATGGTAAATAACAATGTATTTTTTCAGTTTTCAGACTGCAGAGCCTGCATATAGTCTCATTTGCACAATCCAGCTACTATAAGAATCTTTGCAGGGTTTTGTGCTGAATTCTAACCAGAATAAACCTACATTTAACTACGTGCATTTTAACAGATGCCACAGCCAACAAAAAAGAAAAGTTAACCGAAGCAAAATGACACTGGGCAGTTATATTTAGATTTATATTTTGTAAAAAGAAATCTCATGTGATGAAAAACCAAACTGGCAAGTGTCTACTAATTTTTACACTGATTTTATTTTTGGTAACCATGCACAAAGCAAGTGTTGCAGGAAGGAATATCTATAATTGATAATGATAAAACCCTGAAATGTCAGCTTATGCCACAAAAGCAGAGTGCAATCTAGGAGGCAGCACTTGCAGGATCTAGTAACTGGATTCATTTCCAAGATGCAGCATTCCATAGTGGGTGACCTTGAGCAAGGTCATTTTACTTCTTTGTGCTTCAATTCTCTCATTTGTAAAATGGAGGACAAAGATACTTACCTGCCTTGTAAAGCAGTTTGGTATGTACGGATGAAGCAGCACTACATAAACGCATTATATGTGACAATCCAAATTAAGAACAGTATGTCATTTTGATAGATCCATTTTCACTTAAAAGAGCAGAAAAATGTTTATATATCTACAGAATCCAGTCATCTGTAATGCTTTCTGATCCCTACATTCTGTTACTATACATATTTTTCATGGGTTAGTTTTTCTTTTAAATGTAAATCCCTCTCACTAGTATGAAATATTTGACGTTACGTAGCCTGTAAGAACCTTTGCATGTCAGCACATTATATTACACATGTCGTAAGTGTTTTTGCATTTATGGAGCAAGTTGAAAGAAAAAATGTAACACAAGAAAATTGCAGGTAAACTTATGTGGAAAAAATGCACGAGAACTTCAGCCTATTTACAAGTTAGAAATGAAGTAATTTAGAGAAAAAAAGAATTAGAAGTATTCTATTATCCTATTTTAGAATACTTCAGAAAAAGAATTTTTTAGAAGAGAATTTATTTAGTTTAACTATCCTAAATAATATAATTCATAAACATAAAATAATTCATTCTTTTAAAATGAAGTTTCGCTTTGGGCCCTCTCCTTCCATTTAGGAGATAAAAATCTTAAGAGCCACAAGTCTGTGTGCTAAGGAGGCAGCTGCCCAAAGCCAGCAGTCCTTGGAGGGAGGCAGGGGGAAGGTGCTGATGGAGATTTGAGACTCTTACTGATCATCTACAGTTGCTGCAGAAGCAGCAGTGCCCACCAATAAAACCACTTCTGCTGGCAAAACAAACGACTCAACCCAGGAAAAGTTTTTAGCAAGTTTCTCACCTTTGTCTCCTATTTTAAGGAACAATTTTATATACTAATAACATATATGAAAATGAAATGGTTGTTTACCAGTGTAGATAACTCTAATGTTTATGAAAAATACTGAAAAGTCAGTTTATAGATTAATTTCCGATGATACGGAATACTCATATTGACTTTCAGGATAAATGTTCATTGATGCAAACATGAAATATATTTTATACAACAATAGAAAATAGAACAACAGATAGAGTAATAAATAGAAAATATTGATTTTTTTTTCCCACATATTCCAAAATGTGCTGTTAGAAAGCACAGTTCTGGAGAAAAGTATATCTACTTCTACTTGTACTGCATTTTTTCAATAGATGCGTTTTTCTGTAGTCTCTGCAGGGTATAACATTCGGTGTATAAGCTCCTCACCCACACCTGCTGCTTTTCCACTGGATCCAAAATGAGTATGTAACTGTGGGAGTCGATCAACAAGAAGGCATGGGCAACATTTCTGAGCTTCCTTTACCAGACCTAGCAACAGAGACAGGCTCTAGTGCCTGTAATGGGCAGGGCTTAGGGTCCGTGTTAAACACCTGCCATCCTTTTCCTTTTTGGGTATGGCTGGACGGAAACGGACCTGAACTTAAGTTTTTTTTTTTTATTTTTTCTTTGTTCTTCTCTCTCATAATTTAGCCTCCTTTAAGCACCTTCTGCTGCATCAGGACAAACCACCACTGATTGCTGATAATGGATATCCTTTAAAAGCTACAATGACCTCCCAGGGCAGCCCAGCCACACTTCCACATGGGCTGAACATCACTCATTAATCCTACACCCTCCACATTATTAAAGTAACAGGGTACAAGCAGAGACCACAGATGAACTTTGGGGTCGGATGCTGCAATAGGACTGAACAGCCACTGGGGACTGACTGTCAATACTTGCTCAAGACTTCTCTTACAAAACAGCCAACCCCGCAGTAGTTGTGCAAAGCTCAGGGGCAACACAAAATAATGTATCACACATCCACAAACAATCCAACTTATTAGTAGAATAAGCAGGAAAAAAAAACCCTCAAGCCAAAACTTTTAAGACGTGAAGTATGAAACAATTAACAGAGCACAGCCTATTATAAAGGCAAATAACAATAAAGCCTAATCTGTTATTGACAGGATTTAGCTGATGGAAATGTTATTTTTCTCAAAAACTACAACAACAAAAAACCCTTAAGAAATAAAAAGGAAAAAGAAATACAGGAACTGGGGTGTATCAAGGAAAGTTCAAGTAGACATTTCTTGCATAGAAGTTCAGTTCATCTGTAGAAAGCTGAGAACTATAAACATAGATCAACTGTCCAAAAAACAAACAAACAAACAAAAACCAAAACAAACACAAACTCAAAATCTGTAGAGCCTTTTCAAGGGCTTTCCTTCTTAAAATCTTTAAACTTACAGTTTGTGTTTTCACACTGAAAATTATTTGTATGCAAGAAAACTGACAACTGCTGAAACGAAGTTAAGACATCTTGGTAAATTCAGCTAAGCAGAGCGTATTATATATTAACAAAATACAAATGACTAAACCTTACCCCGTGGCCTGTAACGTACGCTACGGCAAAATTCAAACTTACTACACAGAGCATAAGTAATCATGGGTCATTACTGCGCACTATGATCATCAGCTGTGTTAGCCTGCAAGTGTAGAATTATAAGGAAATACAGGATTGATTTATGTTTTCACATGAAGTACAGTCTAATTATTTCTGATATTCAATTTTCTTTACAAGTCGTTCTGTTCTTCACAGTTAATCGTTTGGCTTTTGGCAGATGATAAGAATTTTTTTTTCTTGAATTCACTATTATTACGTTAACTCTTAGAAATCTGGAAACCTAAAGCTTTCTTCATATTATACATATTTTTAAACCAGAACAAAAACTTAAATGCAATTACAGCTCTAAACAATGCACCTGGATAAATATTTTATGCAAACAACCACAGTTACATATTAGGAGATGTTAAGGAGATCATTGACACAAACAGAGTGACAGTATAAAGAGATGTTTTTAGTCATTAGTCTATTTACTCTAAAATAGATAAAATACAATAAATTTCCTTTGGACTCTAATTCCAATAGTGGCTACAGTGAATAGGGAGTGTGTGCATACGTAAATATACAAATTGTTATACAAACTGTAAAATGAATTTTGATTATTGGCTTTAGAAGCTCTGACTATTTATACCAATGGCAATACGACACTTGCATTGTTTTCAGTTTAAAAAAAAAAAAAAGGATATTTTTAGCTTAAAGGTAGTTAACATTTAATACTGAAAGTTTCTTTCACCAATAAAATTGAAATTCAGCCAATATTTTATTTTCCATTCTTTTTTCTTCCCATTCATAAGTATCTTCACTTATTTCATAGATTATTTAAGCAATGGTGCTACATACCATTTTATCATTAAAGGATTAAGTCAGGACTGTGATTACACTAAAGAAATATCTACAAATTATGAACAGCTAAGAGAAGACTAATATATTTGCAAGTTATGTAACTTATGCTGATACATAGTCTCATGATTTTTGAAAACAGGAGCAATTTCATGATTAGTCATTAATTTTACATTTTGCAATTTGGAATATTGAGATTTTTTTTTAAAGACATGAAGCTGAAGGTGGTTAATACATTGTAATTTTCATTACACGACAAAAAAATGTCATCAACATGCCCTACTTTCCAGATAACCAAACTGAGACACTTTTAACACATATCATGAGAGGAATTTTACTGGGAGGGATATCTGTGATTATTTGTCAACTTGGGTCAAACAAGTCAACAAGTCCTGAAGAAAGAACAAGAAGGAAAATGTTTAAATCTCTACTGAGTTTTAAAAAGCTATTTATTTATTTATTTATTTGAACATATTTCTTTCCTTTTATCATTTCAAAATAAAGCTTCTAGAGTTTTTACTTAGAAACAAAATGGTGCTAACTCTTACGTACGGCCGGAAAACATTAAGAAAGTATGTTTTATCATTTAAGAGTAGCTTAAATGCAGGAGTCCTACATTGTCCTACAGACAAAAAATGTGTCCACGTAACAACTTTTAAATGACTAACCACCTCAGCAGAGCTGGAAAATGACTGGGAGTGTACACTAAACTATATTCTTACAGTATACATCCCTTACTATAGGACTTATGCACACTGGGAGAGCAGTGTGGTGATATTTGCACTGCCACTGCCTGTGCTGTACCTGTTCTGTGGACAAAAGAGGCCTTCAGTTTCCAGTGATGTCAATCTGGCACCTTTCACGAGCCCTACATCCACTTTAAAGGAAAAAAAGTGAAGTTAACAAGAACCAAAAGACCAAAGGAAATCAAAATAGATCATATTTAAATAACTCAGCTTGTGATACAAACTGTGATGAGCAAGATGTTCAAGTTAAGGCTGTTACTTGGCTAATGAGCCTTTACTCCAATGTATCTTGTCATATCAGCCTTGTAGTATCACAGCTTGAAAGTTATTTAAAATGGAGCAAAGGACAAGTGGGCAGGATCCTTAGGTTCACATGTCTTGAAAGCTAAATATTTCCCTATAATCTTATTTTACTGGTGATATGTGTAAAACAATGCTTAATTTTCAATCCTGCACTGAGCCACCCTTTACAAAGCTATTCATATTTCAGATTTCATGCAAAGTATATTCCCCACCGATCCAGGATTGTTGTCTAGGAAAGCAGAAGTTGGACTATTGCTGGAAATAAAGTATACCTGTAACTGGCCATTTAGTGAGCTCAAGTCCTCGGCTTTCTTCTCCAATGACTGCACCCAGACCTTCCGCTTCTGTCGGCATCGGGAAGCGGCAGCACGGTTTCTCTCCAAAAACTTCCTCCTTTTCTCATCAGGGTCTTCATTGGCAGCTCTTCTTCGTCGACCACCTGTATTTGCTGTTTGTGGAGTAGGCTGAGCTGGTGATGCCTGAAAACAGCAAAAAGCAATAAAGAGGTTATCAGCATAACACTATTCATGACTCAAACTACAGCATTCAGATAAGCACATCACATCTTTAGAAAAGCATTCACAGTATTTCTAAATATCAGATTATCTAAAACTCAGATTATATACACGTATATCTTTTCCAGGAAGCAATATGATGTAATTGCACAGAATATACTTGAATTTATATGTTTAAAATGATTTGTGAGTGTAACAATGGAGTATGTTTTACGTACTTTGCAGGCTGACCTACAAAATGAAACAAAATTTACCAACGTTATATGTCCTTCACATTTGTCTTATGTTCACTGTCACCCATATTTACATTCTGAAGAAAGCACTTCAACAATTATCTTCAAAACAAGGCAAGAGCAATCCTTCAGGACACAAGCTACAGCTTTTGAAAACTTCTGCACTTGCACATAGAAGTCTTGCCTACAGTGGCACTCTCGCTCCCAGCCTGACTCAGTTCTTGTCTTTTTTCCTCCTATTCTCATCTATCATTCAAAAGGAAAAGACTTGTCTCCTAAGCTCACAATCTCCCTGTCAGCCACCAGGACATGGTGCAACTTGGTCACACACCTGAAACACTTCCTGCAGCAGTCCAGGAAAGATCCTTCAAGCAATTAACATAAGCATGATGCTTAATGCAGTTTAAAAATTTAAGGAGCATTTACAATAAAAAACAGATGTAATATAAATACAGAATAAGAGTACTTTTTTTCCCCAAATATATTTTAGCCAGCTGTACAATTTTCAGTTACCATAAAATTCCCTGCTAAGGCTGTCCAGAAGTCTGGAGGACTTAATTTCAAATTCAAACAGAGAGAAAATACCTATTTTGAAATCATCATCTTCAATAACACACTTTAGAAGCATTTAAAAACATAATTAGAAAAATGTTCTTGCTGTTGAAATACCAACATAACATGCCAGCAAAACAAGCACAGTATACATATAGCAATCTGGCCAAAATTGCACATAATCATAAGCAAATAAAACACACCAGCAAAAAGGTACTCTGCTGCATAGCATACGCAGAGATTCTGCCAGCATTTTGCAGGGCATTCTAACTCCAACAACAGTCTGTAGCACATATTAACGTTTATTTTACAAATCAAGAGGATGGAAAGACGACTGTGTTTTTTGCACAATAGCAAAGGGAACAGGATGCACAGTTTTACATTGTTGTCATACCGGTGTTTCAGTTGTTGATGTTGCAGGTTGTTGCAGTGACTGTGGCCGAGGTTCCTCGGACTGAGTCCTAACCAAGCCACTTGGATGTCCCTTGGCAGTGTCTCCATTTGTTACCTGAGGGTGCTGCTGGGTCAAGGCCGCTTTCAACCTCTGAAAAGAGGTTAAAAAAAAAAAAAGTCCTTTTTATTTTTCCATAATGGAAATATAGTAGAATAAGAATTACAGGCATTACTCATCATTTGTAGATGATGAGTGACAGCCACTTTTATTTCCCAAATCCCAAACTCTAGAATAGGTGTTTCTTTTTAAAGGCCTTCAACAGTTAAATATATATCTACCTAACAGCATCTTAAAATTTCTTGCAGGTACAACTAGAGAAATTTGGCTTTATAAAGGATCTTAAACAAAAGAACAGCAAGGGAGAAGTTAAACTGAATGGAAAGGTAAATAGGAGAACTCCTCCATGATGAGTTGTGACCACAGGAATATGACTAGCGAGCAGTGAGCAAATTGACAAGGTATTACCTAAGGAATAGACCAGAAAGCTAAGGACAATACACTTGAGAGAAAAAAAAAAAAAAAAGAAAACATAAAAACAGAACATAGTTTTTGAAACAGTTTAAAAATTGTTTTCTGATCATTTTTAAATCATTTGTTATGACTCTCACCTTCCTTACTCACCTCTATAATGCTTCCTACGAGCAATCATAATTAAATAACATTTCTTAAATTATAACTTGTTTAGCAGGATGTGTCACAAATAACCGAGGAGAAAAATCAAGACAGTAGAGATATAACCAATTTAACCCAGCACTATTTTAACTGTGTTGAGGTTTCGTGGGCATGGTCTCTGTTTTTCAAGGCAACACTTTAGCAAGCTCTAGAAAGTTACCGTCACTCAAAAATTACTCAGCCAGGACATGGTAACCTACCATATGCCTACCTGTCTGTCATTGCCATAAATGAAAATGATTACTTTTCAACAAATTGAAATGTCTGGATATTAAAAATTCAGTGATAACAAGCCAACTTGTTCTATTTTCATGGCAATGGAAGACACATTTATACATACACATAACCATATATACACACGTACTCACTTATGTTTATGGCCTGCATGCCTGTTCTGCTCTGCTTGTGACTGTATGAGAAAACATTGACATAAGCACTTGACAGGGAAAAAAGTCTACAAAGTCCTGAAAACGCTCCATAGCGTTTGCTTTAAGTGATCAAAAAAAGTTTCTCTAGTAAAAGTATCCTTAGTGAGAGACTGCCCAAAACTGATAAACACTTTTTATAAACATAAAGAAATATTTGCTAACAAAATTAAATAAACTAACTAAAATTTAACTAACAAAATAAAGTTCATGTATATTTCTATACTCAACATTTATCTTGAAAATAGCAGTAGTGTAGAAAATACCAAAATACTATATAATAAACTATGTATCACCAGACACAATGGATGTGCAGAGTCAAAGCAAAACTTCACTTCCCATATTGTAATTCTAACATTTAAACATAGTATTGCTGTGAATTTTAAAGTGGAGGTCACTACAGAAACAAAAATACAAAACCATCCCTTTGTTTTATACCACAGAGATTCAACACTTACAAAATTCAGAGCTGTTATGTCTAAAATTACCCCCAAAGAAAAAAAAAATCCCTGAGAAAACCAGAGGAATATCTACAGCTTTTCCTAAGGAGATTTCAGCTACTGTATTTAGAAATGGTTTCAAAAGTTAAGACAGTAATGGTGGAGTAAAGTGTTATGTGGATGCTGTGCTTCCAGTGAGTAGTGCAGCAGTCACCCTGAATACTGTGAATGTCAGTTTTAAAAATCTAATACATGATAATAAATATCAGAAGAAATATATGTAAGTATTATTATGTGAAGAAACTTGATCACAGCCAGGGTTTATTTACCTTCAGTTGGTTATTAGAGGCAAACCAAAAAGAATAGTTGTACAACAAAACCTTTCTAATAAAGACTTTAAAAGTCTTTAATATAATGTATATCCTTGAAAACAAATCCTCACATCTGTCAAAATTTGGTAGGACTAGATCATTCCATCAACAGCTCACAGAAACAAGATAATATTCTCCAGAAACAATTTGTGAAAAAACTCAGATCCATATTTCATATCTGCCACAAAAGCTCATCAGAGTAATAACCCTCCTTCTCCTGGGTGTTATCCTACCATCTGCTCCTCTATTACTTATCTTTATTTTGCAACTAATTAACAGCATAATCTTCTAAATTCAGCAAGTTAATTATCATTATTGTGGTCTTTGCAGCATCATCAGTCCTTATGAAGCCTTGTCTCTCCACCCCCAGAGAACACACCAAAATGAAGTAGGTTGTGAGAGGATCTGTTTCTTTAGAGTGGGCTCATTAGGTGTTTGCTGATTAGCTCGGTGCACAGAGCGCCAGGTCAGAAGGATTCTGCTGAACACAGGCTCCCATGCCGGGCTCCAGCAAGTTAATGTGGGTTTCTGAGCGTTTGCCACGCTGTCCTCTGTCAGTTCCCAGCAGAAACCCCCTGCTGAAAACCTACTGGTTACCTACTGCGTGCAAGGTATTGCTCCATTTGCGACAAAAGGTTTTCCATGGGGAGGAGGAGAGAAGGGAAGAACTCAGCGGAAAAGTCGGAGCAATATTTAAATTTCTTCAGGAACTTCTGTAACCCCTATGAAAGGATCTGAACATTAAGTTCACCTGCGCAATCTGCACCCTCAAGACACACGTGCTTTACAACTGGGAGTCGTTCGCTGCTCCCAATTTATATGTGAAGGGTGTACAATTGCTCTTCTCCCAAACAGATTTTGGGACTACTGGCGCAAAATAATTCTGAAAATAATTTAGAAACCTTATATTATTATATAGTTTTTCTGTCTTTTTTTTTGTTTTGTTTTAAACTGCAGCTACTGCATCTACCCTCTAAACACTTTAAATACCACAAAACTGACTTAGGCATTTGATTATATTAAGTACCTGGAATTTAGTTTCTTTTGCATAATTAACATCAACAATTAACAACATTAACAATTAACATACATCACTTCATGAAAACTGATGATTTATATAAATGAGTGCAACAGATGATCTTGCAACTGATTTTTTCACTCCTATCAAATGTCACTTTCTATACAAGACAATGATATTTTCTGAAAAGCAGCACTAAAACAGAGCTTGTGATTGAATAAAATCTGTCACATTTCACTTTACTTCTGCAAAGAGGAAGAGAATCCAAGAATATTCAAAACCACAGTAAGAAATTTTCACGAGTGTGAACAGACTATCTAGGATGACTACAAAGATACTTTAGATAGCAAAATTAAAACACAAAATTCATAGAGTTTCACATAATTATCCCCAGCAAGGAAATATACATATACTATAATGCTGAAGTCCAGAAGGCTACATGATCTAGCTCTGCTTAGCACACTCCTTCCACAGGAGTGCAGCTGTTTATTTGCAGAATCACTTGCAACAACGCCAGCTATCCGAAGAACTGGGCTGGCTATGCAGTCAATTTTTGCTTTTGTGCTTTTATCTTCACTTTCATTTCCTTTGGTTACATTTGTTTTCTCCTTCAAGGCACTACTCTTTCCAATTGGTAATATTTTCAATTGCCCTCCCACTTAGTGAACCTGTTCTCATATGTCCGTCTGCAGAATTCCAGTGACCATTTGGCATTCAGCAACTTTACTGTAGACCTGGGGAAAGAGCACTGCAGCAAAGAAAGCCTGCCAGTAACTCCCCTCACATGAGTAAGCACTTAAAATTCCTTTCCTCAAAGAGTTTTGCTCTTCAGATCAGAAACTTTATCAGATATAAAAATAAGTATACATCTGATTATTATATATTGTGCCTACTTATTTGTTTTGTCAAATTTCCATCAGTACATACACTCCACTGAAATGTCTTGGGCACTGAAATCAATTTTTTTTTTAATTTGATAAGGTCTTTGACCAGCCAAAACACATCTTTTTAGCTATGGCCAGGTAAACATTTACAGATGTGTAAACTGCAGGGAGATGTCAGAACAAATTATGTTAAAAAGAATGCTGCCCAACCAATCAGACAATGGATCAAACTGAAAATGAAGCTGGAAAACTCTTAAGCCAAAAACATTTGAAAATGTCTTTAGAAAGCACATTTAGGAACTGAAGGCATTTTCCAAAAGTTGTTCATAATGAAAAGAATCAAGCACTCAGCAAGTATATTCTCTAGGAGCCTTACAAATAAAGCTGTATTTGGCATGCCAGACACATTAGATCCTTGACGGATTTTAAAGCTTCTAGGGTAGCAAAAAGAAATTTTTTTTATTGTGTCATAGCAATGTGTCCTATATCCATTACCAAACAAATCTGCAAGTTATTTTGAGCTTTAGCTTTTAAAAGTAAAATGTCTATTTTACTAAAGCTCACTCAGGGTTGTATATAGAGAAACATATGATGTTATATGTGCAATTTGTTATATGCAACTCATAATGAAACAATAGACGTTTACCAGAATAAAATTTCTTTCTATAATACTAATAGAAAGAAATTAAGTTTTGCAAACCCATATTTAAATACTTAAGCTCTGTAAATATTAGAATGTAATAGCATTACAATCTGATTTGATTTTGGAAATGTCGGAATTCTCACCTTCACCTTAAAGATGGAAGAAATCTACATGTAGCCTTTTAGAAAAGATATGAGGAATGAAAATATAGCACAAATTATTCTTGCTACATAAAACTCTAAAAGCCATTAGTTCCTCTAAAATGCCTGGTCAAGTGCTTGGTTCCTGTCTCAGGTATCAATCCAAATAGTAAAGAACTGCATGTTCTGTTCATGAATAACGCTGCCTTTCCCAAAGGGCTGTCCTCTCCTCAGAAGGCTCTATGAAGAGCTGAGGAAGCTTTTAATTATTTAATTCTCTTTGGTGCTTATTATGTCTGCTTGTTTGGCCTGGGTTCTGCTAATTTAAATATACCAATACCTGTGTAGATGAAATATATAATTTTCTTATTAAATTTAATCTTCATAGTAGCTTACATTTTGGCTTTAAAATGGAACTTTTAATGAAATACAAAGTAAGAAAGTTGTGAGAATAAAATTATATACCTAAGTCATCTGTTGGCTTTTAAAGAACACTAGTGGAAAATATGCACAATTGCCATATACTTGCAGAATTTGATATTAGCAAACAGAGTCCTTCAAGAGATAGCATCAAGATGAAAGGATTTGGTAGCACAAAAACAAAAAACAAAAAATTTTGAAAATTAAATGAAATTTCACAGTTTTTAAAGCATGGCATATCTGCCAACAACACAACACGGAATGGTGAGTTAGTCTTCCTATCAGAAACTTTTCTCTGTAAAGATCAGAGTTGCTCATTAAATTGATTTTACTATAAGGGTGACGAGAAATTAAGTTTTTTATTTTTGTGAATAAGCACTATATAAAAGTAAATGAGCATCAGAAATGTCCATAATTCTGATATTCTTGAATTCTGCTCATGCTTTATATTAGGAGACAAGGAAGAAGAAATATTGCAAAAGTCCTTTTACGGGCCCATTTCAAAAAGATGAGCAATCACTGAAGTGCACATATTAGCTAAATTCTAACGAGAAAACTAATGAGACTGTTAAATTTTAAGTTTAGTAATCTTTGTTTTCCTTTGTATCTTGAATGATTGCTACTTCCTTCACAAGATCCAATCTTCCCTGCATACATGTATTTTTGCCCTACATAAAACATTCAGAGAAAGATCACTCAGTAATATGCTTAAGCAGCTAATTTCTTGCCCAACTAAACAAAATTATTTGGAACTAATTTCTCCTGGATTTCGCAGAGCACATTTAGTGATTAAGTCTTCTGATTCAAAGCAAAGTGCCATTTCTGCATTTTTTGTTTTCATTTTCTTGCATTCTTCTTGCCCAGATATTTGATAAATTTATGCTCTCTGAGGTGGGCAAGTATTTCCCCAGCTCTATAAAGCTTCCTTTCCCCATTCCCAAAGGATGGGCAGAAGCAAACCACTTCTGCCCCTAAATACAGTATTTTAAAAATCATCCTGCTCAAGAGATAAGAATGAAGAAAGACCTGAGAGCAACAGGAAATTCAGTGCACTGGTGACCAGCTCTTCATGGGGCTTTCAGTATTTGTGGAACAGAGTGTAATATTCCCACTCTACTGGGATCCTGCTATTCCAGACAGCAAAATCATTAGTGATACTAGACTCACTGTTGATTATGTTGCAATTTGGGAATTAAAAACAAGGAAAGAAAGTTTATAGGTTAAGGTCAAGAGAAGTAATATATAAAGGATAAGGGGATTTCCTATTCCCTAGTAGGGAGAGCAATAGGAGCTTAGTTAGAAGATCTGTTTCATTTCAAAGAATAATACAAAATAAAATAAGAATGACCACTGGCAACAGAACTAACATACACTGGAAATAAGAAAAATAAATGCTCACCTATTATTTTTCTGTTTTTATTAAATTTGCTACTTCAAGAATTTAGACTGTAACAAGTAACAAATAAATTAAAGTACTTTGCAAGCAAAATAATTTAATTAATTTATCAAGTAATTCTTGAGGGATAATGGAGTTTTTCACTTACCAATTTAGCCTCAGACTGCACTGGCTGTGGGGAAGAAGGCCCTGGAATCCCTGGGATACTAGGCACCATGGTGACAGGTCTAACAAGCTGAGCAGATAAAGTATAAAAATGAAGAAAATCTGAGTATGTTATCATAAGACAGAGCATATGACACCACTACCCTCTGCAGCCAAAACAGATATCAAGCTTTTATAAAACTAAGTTCTATTGTGTACTTCAGCAAATATGCAACACTTTCAAATTAATAAAGCATCCTGCTTACTTACTGGAACTGCAGCAGGGACGTGCACATTAGAATTTGTGATTGAGGCAGGAATAGCAACAGGCATGGTTTGTCCATTAGGAAGATGTAACAGCAGAGGAAAAGGACCTGGAACTGGCCTGAAAGAAAGAAGTGCATAAAAGAAAACTTGTATAGCAAAGATAATAAGTTTAGTACATTATTAATTTTATTTTAACGCTGACTGAAACTTCACTCTCTCATTCTTTCTCTCAAAATACGTAGATATAGTTTTTACAGCTGTAATATAATACTTATGTAGAAATAAAAATATTGAATCAGTGATGTGAAGAACATGGGACTTACATTTCAATTGTCATGAAATAAATATATTTTGCATCTGTTGTACTGTTACATTACACTATGCATCTCAAATTGCAGAAGAAAACATTAATTGTAGAAGAAACATTAAATGGAGAAGAGGTAAAATCACAATAAGCAAGACAAGCTTGTTTCTAGAATCCTTAATGGACATTTTACTAAGATTTATGCAACTTACACTATTGGCCTGTTAGAAGACGGAGCCTGGGTAATAACAGTACTAGACGTTGGGGATGGTATTGCCTGCTGAATAATAACACTTGAGTCGGAACTTGTGAGCAGCACGTTAGGAACCTGCAGCGATGCGGGACGAACTATTGTCGACGTAGGCTGCGCGGTCTGTTGCAGTGACACTTCCTGAGGAAAAACAACCATCAATCAGTTGGCAAAATACAATTATAGACTAGTATTTAGACTGTACAATGTGCACAATTTAATAGGGTAAGTTAGAAGATCTGTAACATTAATGCAAGTAGAATCAGGTATATAACTCAAAAAGTTTTTTTTCAAATCTTTGAATGATTCATTTGAAACTAATGTTGTCAATATCAAGTTGTTCAACTGATATTCATCAGTTTTGTAAGAAATTCTGGTTCAATGCAATAAAACTGCTACTACTAAGAATTCAGTTTTGATTAGTTATAGAGTGCCAAGAAAAAAACTCAAGGTGCTTTCAGCACCGCTATGCTGCTGGCTGCCCTTACTCTGAATAAGTAGATACCACAGTGACCTTGTGCTCATTTCAGTTTCCTTTGTTCCCGATTCAAACAACAAAAACAAAGGATGTTTATTGATGAATAAAGAGGAGGAAAAAAGTCATTTTTTCCCTTTGAAAAATGTAACTCTTAGCTACACACCTCTCTGAACTACAGCACTATTATGCCAAAAATACTCAGAATGTCACATTCATAGCTTTGCAAATATTCAACTATTCTGATGCAAAGGAATTAATTTAAGCATGGAAATTAAATTTCCTTGGTTGAACGTAAACAGCAGAGAGAACTGACTACAATTCTTAGATTAGCAATCAAGTATAGTACATTATGAACTATAATACTTGCATTCATGGCTGATGATAACCTAAAAATGTGTTACTGAAACAAGTGTCTGTCTTTCCAAGGAATCTTGCAACTTGTCAGGCGTAACTTGTGCTTTTCCTTAAGACAGGATTTTTCTAAGTTGTCTGTTCATTTGTCACTGGCTAGGGCAAATTAGTGGTACACAAAGCTACACTCTTAAGACTAGCTGTTTAACAAGAAGTGCTTCACAAAAACCATGTAAACACATCACAGAAGCTACCAGGACAGTCATTTGTTTTGAATTAAGCATGAGTTTTTAATGTTCACCAACAAAGCCGTAAGTAGTAGGATCTTAGCTGTCTTAACAGATTGTTTTTCTTTTCATAGGCCCATTGAACTATGAAGTGCTTGGGAAGTGCACCTATTTAACTGTAAGGAGGCTGGCAAACTGCAGGCTTTGAAAAGAAAGGACTTCAGGTCATGAAATTCGCTCTCCTGAAGAGGTTATATTTGTCAGAGTCACTTTGTACTGTCTTTTTCCTCCAAGAGCCTAAAAGATTTACCTAAAAGATTTATTTACAGGAAGCAAGAGTCTGGGGAGAATAACAGTGAACTATATTGAAGGAGTCGAGAAATTTGTCTTTATTCATCAATGTAGTGTATTTATATATGTTATAATATTTAACATCACAATTCTCAGGATGAGCATTCAGTCAAAGAAAGAAAAAATAACAATAGGCAAATGGAGAAAAAAATCAAAAGGTTTAATCTTTGAGAAGAGCAGCATGGAGAAAAATGAGAAGACTGAAGTACTTTACTGTGAGAAACTAGAAAAAGATGTAAGGAGAGGATATTTGACCAATCTAACTTTAGAAATGGTTAAATCAAAAGTTAGCATTGAATGATTCTTCATCAGTTTTTGCTTCACTTTTTCCTGCCTATTCGCAGGCTAGTAATCTGACACAGGAATAGTCACATCTGCCCTAAACAGCAACAGCACATATCTCAGAGCTCACTCTCTTGTCCTTTCCTTCACCTGAAACATTTTCATACATGGCAGCCACACTCCTAAACAGTCATCTGTCTCTCAACAAGTCCAGAAATTGCCGAGTCACCCACAGAATAAGTAGCTACCACAAACTCTATCTAATTTTCCTGAAAAGAAGGTCAGCAGCCATACATGCATCTACATAGCTTTAAAACAAGAACATAAATTAACCTGACATTTGTACATTCTCAAGCACTGTGATGTTGTAAAAGCCCCTCCTGTAGGAGTCAGCATGAATGGCACCTGTGTGTGTGTGTGGATGGAGAAATAGCTACCAGAAAATAGAAGTCTGAAGAAAGAAACATACGCTGAGAGGTAGTGTGTCAAAGTCTGTCCCAAGAGTCTGTCCCAAGAACTGATAATCTCCAGAGAATGAGGGTGCTGCTGAACCTGCAATGACTTATACCTGGGAACACCAGCATAGTGGGTACAAGGGCTCGAGCAGGCAACATGGCCTTGCAGCACACCAGATGATGGTAACTTGCTTTTAAGGAAGCTATTTCAGGAGATGCATATTTGCAAGTATTTTGTACCAAAAAGTAAATATGCAGTAACTTCCTACTGCTATAAATAAATTCATGGAATTCAGTGTCACAACCTATGCTAACTGATGAATACTGTTAGAAAACAATTGAATCTAAGATAATTCAGTTAATCAGGAAATTAGCTATCTGGCAACTAAGCAACTTACTCATGAAACCTAATCGACAGCTGCTCTTCAAAATATTATTAAAAGCTGTAAAGAACTTGAGGGATCTCAAAGGATAAATTAAGTTTCATTTGCTTATTATTTTAAGACTGAAAGCCTCTATTTCTAACAATATCTTTGTCCATTCCAAACAGAATTTCAACTCTTACTGAAGCCTAATGGAACTAGGAGAACTCTCTTAGAAAACAAAGGAATTATTTATAATTTTAAAGATTCCCTAAGAAATTCTTTCAATGGCTAGAAACAAAATCAGAATCTTCTTGCATATACATGAACAGGCTGTAATCATTTAAAGCTACTAAAACATTCAGCCCAATTACAAGTGGCATAGATTTGAAATCCAGCTACGCCCTGAAAAAAAAAAAAATTCCCTCCTTCAGGACACGTATAGAAGGAGAATGTAGAAATCTAACTGAGAAAACAGCACTCTGCTCACATTTCTCAACTTCTGCAGGCCACATTCAGCAGCAGCACACTCCAAGGAGCACCCTCATCCTTGCTCAGCTTGTCTCTACAATCAGACATCAGAACAGCATTAAGCAGAAGCAGCTTTTCACTTTGGCACTAATACAGTGACAACACTGAAATCACATCATGAATGACACAAGTTTACAACCACTGCCAAGTATTTAGATATAATTTTCACTTGTAATGATGCTAATGAGATATTGAACTACTACTGTAATATAAGAGACTAGTATTAATTCCTGTCAAAACCAGACTGTTAATACTAAATAATCACAATGGAAAACAAAGTAACCTTGGTAAACTATGAAATAAAGACAACTAAAAATTGACTAAGAATTTTTAATAGATTGAAAATCTACAACTTGCTTCATGAAAGCACTGTTGCATATATTCTTTTAAACTAATTATATATTTACACATACAATTGATTTCAGGATTGCCTTGATTACCTACTAATACTAATCTTATAGTATATACAGTATCTTATAAAACTGGAGTGAAGATTTCAAAAGACAAAGCAAAATTTTATTAAACTGTTAATAGTTTTCTATCACACACAACTCTTCTCATGCTGATGCATCTTGGAGTGAGGAGAAATAGGCATATATTGAAGTGAGATGAATATGGAGTGGTCATAAAGACAGACTTCTTCACCATGAGGACAGTCAGACCCCTTGCCCAGAGATACTGTGCAGTCTCCAGCCATGGAGCTTTCAAGACCAACCTGGATAAAGTCCCAAGTTACTCTGTCTGACCTCATAGCTGACACTACTCTGAGCAGGAGAAAAGCTCTATTGATCTGGGGGAATAAGGTAGCTAAGTCCCTTAAATACAGGCTGCCTGTTAAAGCTGCACATAGAAAATTCCAGCTAGGAAAGACGTAGTGATTATTATGCTCTGTTCATACTATTTTTAATTCCTTAATTAGGAACAGCAGTAATTCATTTCACAGATTTGGCTTGGTTTGGTGTTCTCCGAGAGATTTCCATGCGATGAAAACACTTCTACTCACCTACCTAACTTATTGCTAGTATTAGACTGTTTATTTCTTCTGTAGAGCAGCAGTTCTAAGACTGACTTGACAGCAACATCCTCTAGCCTAGACACCACTTCAGGAATCTGGTCTTCTATGACACTCAGGTAAACACAAAAACAGCAAGTGCCCACATTCATCACTCATAAATACTTTGCTCTAGTCTGCAAAGAGTATTGCTTTTGAAACAAAATTATTTGGAACTTAACTTTTAAAGACCCCTGTAAAGACCACCCCCCATTCACCCCTGTATTTTTCACAAGATCATTTGTTTTACAAAATAATTTAGGATAAAATAAACACACAAACGTAGATGTCAAGAGTCTTAAACTCAGACTTCAAAAGCTTTTCTTTTTCATTCTTATTTTTTTAAAAAAGAAATTGCACTTTGCACTTTTTCATGTGTGCTATTTCATGTAGAGTACAGTTCGCTTTTTGTGGCGAACAAAGTTATATAAAGAACTGAAGAAATTAACTACATATTCACAGAAATCTAACATATAAAAATCTTCTTTCAAACAGATGAGTACTGTAGCTACCTCAGCATGTGCAATAAATTTGAAGATCATCAGAAGATTTAAAAAATAAATTCCAAGAACAACAACAAAAAAATCTGACCTTTTCATCATTGGTAGTAGACTCTGGATGAGGTAAAGGACTATCTTGATGAGTCGTCTCAACAACAGAAGGCTCTTCAATTTTATTTCTTATAATTGGTGTTGCAAGAGGAGACAGATCTAGAGGCATCTAAGAACAACAGTGTAAAACAAAGCTAGTCAAACACACACAAAAAAGGAATACTCAAGAATACTGTGAATAACTAAGAAATACCAGCCTTATAGCACTACTGAGGAACCAACGTTCAGATGATCTTGAAGCAAATGTTAGTCATGTCTATTTTTCCAGCACCCATATAAATGCTAATCTTCAATAATATCTTGTCATGCAAATTCAACATGCCAGAGTAAGTATTTTCATACAAAGAATTAAAAACACTCTTAAAGTTTTCCTTTCCCAAGAGTAAAAGGAAGATTATAAGTAAGGAGTGTGGATATCTAAATCACTATAAAGAAAGGAAGTTAAAAAAAATATTTAAACCAATATTACTGAATCTGAAACCTCACGTACTGCTGCCTAGCCTGCTATACCCGAAAGCATTAAAAAATTCCCTCAAAGCTCATCTTCCACTATGCTTTTCCACATGCTTTTATACAATTCAGTTCCTAATCTTTCTACTAAAAATGTTAAAGGAGAGCGAAGATTGTTCAACTCAGGTAAACACTCAAAGGCACAGAGACTAAAATATGACTAAAGACTAAAATATGTAAACCAAACAAAAAGTATTATTTGAAGTAATTGTGAGAACAAAGCAAGTAATTTTGTCAGAAATGGATAGCAATCCACCATACTTATAAATGCCTATTGAAATCTACATAAAATTGAAACTTAACAAAAATTTTTGTTATTTCATATGGCAGCTAATCAGATACTTGATCAAAGACAAAAGTTACTCAAAGGATACATTAAGTAATTTTTTTATTTAAATAAGTGTTTGCACGTTCGAGCTCTAAACCTAGACAAATGGACATATTTAGTCTTGCTAAACAGATTAATTCCAATTTTTCCTTAATTTGCAAACTGTGTAGTGAAGAAAAAAAATCTTAATTTAAATCAGGATTTAAATCTATCATTACTGCTTACTCTAAGAGTCACTTCTATATTTAAAACTATAGGTATTCCAAATAATTGGTGTTTTATACTATTCTTTTCACATGGCTTTCTTGCAGATGCACTTTTTTTTCTATAAAACCTTGTTACTTTTCAAATCATTTGCTTATTCAGGACCAAATGAAGTTGCTATCAAAACATCAACAGATGTACGGCACACAAAGAACTAAGTCACTGTAAAAATTAATACGGCAAACTAATCTTCAGAAGAGTAGATATTAAATTTGTATAACCTCTCTACAACATATATAAGCAGTTGGACTGTAGTTATTGGGATAGCTTAGAAGAAAATACAGAAATCAAAATTAGATTTTTTAACGTTTTTTGATACCAAAAAGTGGAATCTTTGAGAAGAAAATGTGTTAGAAGAAAATACTCCATATTGTCAACATACTTTCTTAATGTCATCTTCAGATGCCTTTTTAAATTCATTTTCAAAGGGACTTGCTAGTTCATTGAATAAGCCAACCTCTTCACAGTTCTTCAAGAATCGAGTTGGTGTTGGTGTTTGATCTGAAGTGTGAGAAAAAAAGAAAAAGAACAATTTTGTTTAAAAAAAAATATGAACACGCTTAAGAATATTTTTTTTTCCAAAAAGAAAGGAGCACCAATTTATCAAGCTAATTAGTCTTTTAATTAAATGCAGGCGACACTAAAAAGCCAGGCTTACTTTAGGGAATAGTCTAAAAGAATCTGATTAAAGTGAGCTTTACTCTTTAAATTTACTTAAAAACAAGATTAAAATATCTACCTACCTTATACAATTAAGCAGCTTCTATTTAGTTTACATAAAGTTGTAAAAATGAACTAGGATTCATTACTTACTTATCTAAAAGGAATCTATAATGAATGAATGGGAATAGTAGCACCTTAAGTTGTCTGGTAATCGACTGCAATTACTTAACCGTCTTCCAAAAACAAAAGTGCATGGAAAAGCATAAATATTTGTGCAGGTTTGGGATGACTTCACTTTCAGTTTTCTTAAGAAGAGTTTATGAAGTACAGATTTTGAAGATTGCAGCTAAGGGAAGAAATCCTTAAAATAAATATTTATTAGTTTTGTGTTGATTTTCTTATTACATTTAGTATTCAGAATAACATACTCAAAATAAGAACAATGAAAATAACACTGGTTTCTGTTTTGATACAGTGAAGCTCAGTATGCCCTGGAATGAGTCATAAAACCTAAATCCTAGGATTGTGATAGTAAAATTGTAGTGCAATGCTATCAACCTGTCTCTAAATTTGCTTTTTTCTTGAGCACGCTCCTTTCTGTCCCGCCTGCAGGCCAAGCAGAAGGGTTACTCCACCTGCCGGAAACAAGTCACAAGAGTGAGGACCAGCAGAGCCCCTTACAACACCAGGAAGATGAGCTTTCCGTTCTGGCTGTATTCAGGCACTGGAAGAGACTGTGTTCAGGTGCCTGCTCTGCTGAGGTGAAGAAGCAAGCTCTATTTTCAAACAAAGATGAGGCCTATATGAAGCCATTCAAACAGGAAACATTCAAACAACAAGCTGCTTTTACAACTCACTGCTAGTTTGCTTTTCCCCTTCTCACAGAGGTAAAGCAGTAGCAGTTATTCTCAAGCTTATGTCCTAAGATGTTTATACAGATGGAAACATAAGACTTCTACTATTTTACTGACCACTGTAAGAATCACCTTCAAAAGGTGACTGTCTATAAAATTTTTGGTAGTGCTCATATTCTCCTTATTCCACTAGAAATCATGCCCTATTAGGTTTTGCTACAACATAAATGCATTTAAAGTGTTATAATTGGTATTATATGTAACCTTACTGATTTAACTGAGAGGTTTTGATTGACAGTGTATACACTGAAATATAGTTGCAAAGAGAAAGTTGTGGTGACTTCATTCTCACACCTGTTTTGACAGATGACCTTTTTATTTAATTGTTGAGGATCCCATTTAGTATTTTAAAACACGCAACAGCCAGCTCAAGAGTAGCATAGTTTTACTTGTCTGCTCCTCATAAGAAATCAGTTGCTTAGAGGAAAAAAAAAGTTTTGAAAGTCTCCTTAAGTTTTTGGGAAATCCATTTAAGGTGTTCCACACCACTGAAATACAGTTCGACCGCAACTTCACATAGTTAACATGTGCTATCTTCATTCAAGAACTTTTAACTTCAGAAAACAATTCTGCACTGGTGCTGACTTTTCATCCTATACAAACAAGAAGTTAATACTATAACAGAGCAAGAAAGTACTGCGAGTTCAGAGGTGGAAATACGCTTAAAAAAAGTCTTCCTTCTCCATGTAAACAGTAAGAATTACTGATTGATTCTTCTGATGTCATTACATCTATTATGAATTAAAAGGCAAAGCATAACTAAGCCATAAACAGGTTCCAGGGTACAGATCATGTTAGGCTTGGTCCTTAATAGCACGTGTTCTCATATGGAAGCTTATGACACAATTTAATCAAATATTGCTAATTAAAAATGTATATTGGGTCATAATAAAAGTTACTTATATATGAAACATTGGCTTCAGATCCCAACAAGAGTTACTAATGTAGGGAAGCACTGACTAAGCACATGTTGTGGTCAAACACAGTAAAGAAAACCTTTTCTACTCTGTTCACAGAAATCTATGCACAATGTACAGAAAGTACACAAAACGTATGCACACTGCAACAGAAAAGTGAACAAACTATTTAAAAAGCATATACTAACCAGCCACAATGACACTGTCATTACGAGCTGGACCAAATTTCAGTGTCATCTCATGTTTATGCTTATGGACAGCCAAGTGATCCTCGTTGGTAAAACGCTGTGGCAGAAAGTTTAAAAAAAGATTGTAACTTTGAATGTGAACAAAGTGAATACAATTCTAAAGTCATTTTTTTACAACATATAGAATTATTATAAGCTTGCTAACTGACAATTCTTGTTCGTTGGTCAATAATACCAACCAAAAAAAACCCCATAAAACTCAAATAAATAATGTTTATAATAACAATATTAGGGAAATGGCAATATAAGTACTTGCATTCATCAAAAGATCAAAATAAAATTAGAGTGCTGCTGACTTCACTAACCATTAGCAAAGAACTATTTGCTGTAGTAATGGAGCTTGACAATGTACTTGATTTCTGTACTGTTTGCATCATCGTAATAATGAAAATTGATCTGTAATCACAAACATTGACTTTGCTGTATTTAATAGTGTAAAAGCTAATGAAAATATAGTTCCTGCCTTTGCTTACTATCTAACATAAAAGACAGAATGGGAAACACCACTGCAACCACAGATATGTAAGTCTTTAAATGGACTCAACTTAACTTAAAAAGCTGTCAAGTTTTCAGAAGTCTCCAGTTTTGTGCATACTCTCTCCAAAATTTTGGAAACAACTTATGAAAAAAGCATTAAGCATACAAACTAAGTGCTGTAAAATAGATATCCTTACTCAGAATAACCTGAAGCTTGCTATGCATTTGGAATAGGGGCAAAGTTAATTAACTGAGATGATCTAAAAAAGTTTTGCAAGATACAGCTTTCCTGAAAAAAAAAAAAAAAAAAAAAAAAAAAAAAAAAAAAAAAAAAAAAACAGCAAGCAAACCAAGCTACTTTTTACAAATATTCTGGTTCTTACTTTGGAACCCAAATTATGTTTCTGACTCTTCCCCAATAATTTAATTCACTCCATATACATCCTGTAACAGACACCCATCAAGTATCATAGAAATTATTACAAAAAGCTTTTTTGACCCTAAAGCATAGTTTTACAGAGTATATCAGTGAAATAAAAAATAAAATAAATATAAAATAGAGGGAGATAAACATTTGGAGCTGAGTAGGGATATAAAAATTCAAGTTTATTTGAGAGGACATATTTTTTGTTAGACGTCTGCTTGTCATGGATTCTGAATTTCCAGCTACCTACAGGTCCTCTGCTGTATCTCTTTATACAATACAAGCCAGCAACTTAGTGCTCTTTCACTCTAAAGCACTTGTCCTCACTAGGAGAGGGACAGGCTCCTCTGAGGACGAATAGAGTTCCAGAGCCTGACTGCCTCTCTGTTCTAAAACCTGAGCTGACACCTGGAGGAGCCTTGTCTTGTCCATTTTCAGGAACATGAAAACTTCCTTCTCCTTTGCTGATATAGAGGATTGTTACAAGCCCCATGAGGCATCTTTCAGGAGGTTTAGCTGCCAAAATCCTTCTGATAGGGTTTACATCAAAGCCAGATTCAAAAAACATGGGGACAAATATGTTACTTAGAAGAAAGCAGGCCTCTTCTGTTATTTTGACATCTCTGAACGTATCAGACATAATCAGAAATCTTTGGTCTTTCCCACTTTAAATACAAAAGGATCCATTAATGAAACATTAGTGTTGTCAATTATAGTAAAATCTAAGGTCTTCAGAATAAAAATGAAAATATGCTGAACTTAAAATGCAAATAAATCCTAGTATATTAACATAATGAAAAAATGCAGCTTGCTCAATAAATTATTTCTATATAAAGGCAGCAGGGATGTCAATCTCATGCAGCAGATAATGTAGATTCATTCAGTTTCTGGTTACTAAATTAAAGTGTTAAGACAGCTTCCTTTTAAGCAACCATCTGTTAAGAAACTCATTAGTAACAATTCTTTTCAGCTCACATTCAGTCTTCTACCTACTAACACTATCTAATAGAACATTAAATCTATGATGGGAATTGAAACATTTCATGGTATGCATACTTCCTTTTATATACATATACACACACAGCTATAAAGTTCTATGCCATTAAATGCTTGCAGTCACAATGGATGTAAAAATTAACCAAAATATTAGGTTACGGCAAAGTGATTAAAAGAAGAAGATGCTTTCCTAAAATGTTTAAGGACAGAATTACTGCAAGTTTCACAACGGCTAACATTTGAATATTCTGAAAAATGCAGTTTACCTAATACAAAATCAGTGTTTGCAGGAGGAAGAAGAAAAAAAAAAAAAAAAAAAAAAGGCAAGACTAGAAAAATCATTTTCAGCTCAAACAAGATAATTTAATTAGTTTTTTCTTTCCTACGGTCTCTGAAAATGTGTTTCCCTGTTTCAATTCTATTTGACATTTGTTAATAACTTCAAGTCAGCCCATTACCTGGCCACATCCAGGGGCAGTGCATAAAAAGGGTTTGTCATCACTCATATTCCACAGGTCGTGTGTTACCTGCATTAAAATGAGAGTAGAATGTATTTACAAGAGTTGCAACAAATTATCCATATATCAACACCCAAAGGAGATGTTAATATTCCTTGGACAAGAACTTCTGCCTTTTGGCTGCCCTGAGAGTTACCTAAATACCTGAGATTCAATGACACCTCCTTTCAGAGTATGGTTTCTAAGTCTCTGTAAGGAAGATGCACAAAATCAAAGACACAGAAGGTCCTGAACATGGACCTTAGTTGGAAAGACAAGTATCTGCACATAACACAACTAACTGCAAAAACTAACTGAAAATGTAGCAAGATTGCTAACTATTGAAATAAATATACATAGCAATAATTACCTAATTCCCTAAGAAAAAAGAACAAAGTCATAGATAGAATTGAATAGCCAAGAATTTACTACAGACAGACATGAGAAAGTCATTCATTTTCTCATGATTCTGAAAGATTATCTTTACAAAGTTAATGAATCACCCTTTATATAATCTTTCACAAGCAAAACCCACAAAAATATGTATTTTATTAATGTTTTGGCCATACAGCTAGTATTTATTTACAGACTAAGCAACATTTAAGAAAGAAATAATAAATATTAATGCTATTTTGCTTTGTGCTGTGTACTCAGAGATATACATACCTGACAAATTTCACATGTAAGCTGATTTCACAGGGCAAACTATCATATCCTCCTCTTCATGGCAATGAACTGCAATTGAAGGAGACATTAATTGTAATCTCCCTAGATACAATATAACAATATATAACTTAACAATATAACAGGAATACTTATAATTCATCCATGAAACAACGTTTTCTGGAATACACACTAAACTTCAACCCATCCATCAGATGGATTTTATCTTTCTCCCAGAGTGGAGAAAGTGGCCCACATGGTTATAGGAAGGTATGCGTGGGAGTGGGAACTTTCCCTCTAGCCATTAGGAACTCCCTGCATCCATTTCGATCTACTGAAGGGCTAAAAATCTCTTTATGTTGGGTTCCACTTTCCTCCTACTTACCTAGTTACTGGACCTTATTGTATTATTGACTTCCCTGCAAGTTCCCGAAAACCAAAATGAACCTGCTAGTGCAATACAGCTACCTTGGCAGTTCTCTAGGAGAGGGAAGAGCACCCCTCGGCAGGAGAAGCAAAAGGAGAGCGCACCCCTCGCACCCCTTCTGGACCACTCCGTCATTCTACAGGCCCAAAAGAAGCATCCCAAGGCAGCATCACTGCCCTTTGGAAAGAAGAACAGGGACACGAGATGTGCAGGGCAGTGTGTACCACTGGTGTGCAGATGCTGTGACATCACTGATTAAAAACAAAGTCCTGCTGCAGTGCACATAGAAATCTTGACACTGTTATGTCACTAAATATGACACAATGATGCATCAATCCATCTCACCACGGAAGTCCTCTGGTTCTATGGGGAAATGATAAAATTAGGGGGAAGTACCAAACTGCCTAACTAGCCAGGCAATGATCAATACCCTTGGTCCATCTGCGGCTTTGCTCAGTAGGAAACACAAGCGAGCATTATGTATGGGCATTTGTACGTTGATCTGACAGCAGTAGCTTTGACTTCTGCTTGAATGGGCAAGTAAATAGGTAACTTTATCATTAAAGCCAGCAGTAAGCAGAATAAGCCTATCTCTGCCCCAGCAGCCTGGTCGTGAACAGCAGCAAGGCTTTTGAAGTTGCCCAAGCAGTCTACAAGGGTGCACTGCTGGTACACTCTTTAGACAGGGAACAGCTCAAGCCAGCTTAAGCAGATATTTTAAAAGATAGTATCTCAGCTTTAGGTGCAGAGGACATACTATGTGGTCCTTTAGCCTAGGGCAAAGGAATTTGCCTACTGCAACTACTATTGTATTATTAAACACACCTTAAACGAAAAAGGAGAGTTCAGTGTCCTTGGCCACGGGCCTCAAATGCAAAGAAGCAAAAACATAGGGTGCAGGAGATTCCAAGGTGTCATTTCCAAACATATACGTTCAACAGAATATGGATATTAAGACTGAGACTACCAGCCAAGAAGTGATGAATGGCTGCTAGAAACTTGAGAAGTTTTGGCAGCAACAACTCAGAGAAGCATTCATTGGATGCCAAAGCAATCTGGGAATGGAGATTGTTCCACTGTTCTTTGCAAGGAGTTCATAACCTGTCTCAAGTTTCTGAAGGAATTCAGAATTTCTTGAGCTATTAAAGCTGTGAACTTTGATTAAAAGAATATTAATGAGGTCATGGGCAAGTCTAAATACTCTCGAATTATATCTTCAGCGTATTATCATTGAAGCTTTAGGATTACCTACAGCTTGCCTAAAACTCTAGCAAATGCTTAGAAGTCACCCAATGAGCATATTGTTTTTGCTAAACTAGGCATCATTCAGAATCTTTTTAATGATGTTTTTAAAGCAGCAATTAATAGAATATTTTTCAAAATTAAAAATTAAACTAACTTTGTTAAATCTCAGTATTGGGGTACCAATATCTAATGCATAGATATAATACATATGCATATGAATATATGATGAATACAAGAACTATAAATGTATCAGAAATGGATGACCATATCAAAAGCCTCTTATTTCCAAGAGTAGGCAGATTCTGTTTAACACCTGGGACATCTGGGACACTTTTCACTGCACTACTATTGCTTGTTGTCAATCTTTGACAAGCACATAGTAACAGTCAAAACAACTACCTCACCCAAACCATTCCCTTGGTAGTATTTTTTTTTTGGCCCAGTCTCTGAAGACTAATTTTTCCTGCCTGCCCATTTCCTCCTTTAAAAGTCTTGCCAAGATATGTACATGCAGATGAAGTAGGCGTCTGCTGTCAATGTGTTAGCTGTGAAGGTTTGTGAAGTCTGGGGATTTAAACATTTTAACATCATGTTATTTATGGATATCAATCCCTTTGGGGGGAGAAAAAAAAAGAGAGAGAGAGAGAGCGAGAGCGAGAGAAAGAGCGAGAGCGAGAGAAAGAGAGCGAGAGCGAGAAAGAGCGAGCGAGAGCGAGCGAAAGAGAGCGAGCGAGCGAAAGAGAGCGAGCGAGCGAAAGAGAGCGAGCGAGCGAAAGAGAGAGAGAGAGA
>VWPW01012271.1:9307-110944 GCA_013389825.1 Crypturellus undulatus | reverse complement strand
CCCCGGGACACGATGCGGAGTCTCTGCGGAGAGAGCGAGAGGGTGAGGGCGGCGGGAGCGCGGGCGGCGGCCGCGATGGGGGCGGATGGCGCCGGGGGGCCGATGGCGCCGCCGCTCACCTCAGGGCTGAGCAGCCAGCGCGTCTGTGCGCACGCGCGGCGGATGCGGCGCGGGGCGGGCGGCGGGAAGCGGCGCCAAGGTCACTTTGTAGCAACTTTATTGGCGGCGTGGGAGGCGGACAGCTACGCGTGACGTCAGCGCNCCGCCCCGCTGCGGAGAGCGGTGGCGCGCGCGGGGCCCGGCGAGGCCCGGGGGGCTGGTGCGGCCTTCCCGAACAGCCCCGAGCTCACGTCTGCTTAGCCGGAGAACAACAAAACAAAAGGAGAGAGAGATGTGGCGAGGCAGCAGTACGTAATTAGCACGACTTATTAGGCGCTAAGGAATTTCTGTATACCACAGTGCAGAAAGGGGAAACAACAACCGGCATTCGGGAAGACTAATTAATACCTGTTTGGATTCCTGCTTCCATCAGCCNACAACAACCGGCATTCGGGAAGACTAATACCTGCTTGGATTCCTGCTTCCATCAGCGTAGAGGACACTGAGATACTGCAGGAAAACATTCAGGATCCTCAGATCCCACTTGGCTGGGGTTTCCAGGCAGAATAAGGGGGCGCACACAAGGATGCCCAAGGGCACAGCAGCACTGTGGAGACTGAACACTGAACAGAGGATCTCTGCTGCCTGATTTGTCAGTGGTACATGATGAGCAGGTTCACGTACAAAAATTCCTGTTCATATAAACTTGATGAGACCAAGATTATCATTATTGAGCTAAGTTCCAGAGACTTCAACTTTGATGCTTTGATGCTTTCTCCTCAGTTTGGGATATAATTATATTAATGGTCCACTGTGGTAACGTTGGTGCTGAGTAGGAAAAATACAGAAGAATTCGCATTTTGGGTAAAACCCTGGGAAGCATATTTTTAATCAATGATATTTATTTTTATACAATACAATCTGTGTTATAAAAATGAACTACGATTCAAAAATAGTTTATGTGCTATAAACTAGCTCAGAGCTAAAGAGTAAGAGAATACTTGCACTACATTTAGGCGTGAGTACGTAACATACTGACTGTCCCGTGTCTTGAGAGTTAGTTGCTGGTTTCCTGCAAACTCATGGACTATTGATGTTGCTGTCACTGATTAAACCATAAGTGCTATGCAGAGGAGAAACACTCCACATCACCAACTTGAACACCAACCAACAAACATGATCAATGTGCACATTCAACAGCTACATACTAGTGTTAAGGATAATTTGCTTACCTATCCTGCACTGGACTGCTTTACTTCTGATTCTCAGGTGCAACAGTTACACTCAAATGCAGGTCCTAGGTGAGATCCAAAGGTGCAGTCTCAGTATTCCAACATCCTGCTCTGCGCAGCAAGAAGGGAGTTTATGAAGAGATTTTTACCTACTTTTTTGTTATATTTTCATAATCTTACACCCGTGTTTGGGAACTGAAGTAAATGGTGAGACCTGCTGTGTCTCTCATGTGAAACTTCCACAAGTAAACACTAAGCGGTAAATATCAGTGGCAAAAAGCTTTTTGATTAGTTAGAATTTAATTAGTTTCAGTTTTCTTTTAATTTAAATCTACATAGTGTTGTGCTAACTATCATTTCCAATACCGACAGTCAGAATAAAGCAAACATGGATGTTGTATTGGTGGAATTACTTAAATGTAACTTGCAGTACCTTACAGTAAAGTACAAAGGATACAATTTATGGAGCACTTTCCTTAGGAAGTGTAGCAGTGAATAGGCCCTTTGCAACAAAGAAATTCACTTGTTCATGCAAAAAGGCAAAATGGATGCAGTGGGATTAGAAACATGTTTTCTTCTTAGGGACCTAGTGGTCTAGACAGACCTCCAGGTGTGAAACTGACCTTACGGAAGCTCTCCTAAACAGAAGAGAAAGTGCATGTTATCGTCATGTATTGGCACAGCACAAGCACAAAGGGTTAAATGTAATCATCTTCTATTACTCTTAATTAACTGCAAGTTAATTTGAATTAGATGCTTAGAACAATATTGAATATGGAACTTCAATGCTAAACAATCTTAATAATAATTTAATTGTCTTCCCTGGATACATAATTTTAAAAAGTAGGGATGCCTTTTGAATGGATTTCGTCTTCTGCATAAGTGTTATTTATTCGCTTAGAGATTCCTAAAGAAGAGTTTGATTACTGTGGACTTTACATATAGCATTATGTATAAAGAAACATTTAAGCTCTATACATCTTAAAATAACTTTATTATCAATCTGGAGGTGCATTTTATATTTGTCACAACTTCTGTGTCTTTGCTCAGGCATCTGCATCCCCTCCGAGGCTGTGTCCTTTCCTCCCAAGTAGCATCCTATTTTAATCCATTACTAGAACTATCTTCAAGTCTCATGAGTATTGTGCACTTTCTGTCATGATTCCCACTCTGGAATGTTTTGCCAAAATGCCTTCACAAGTTGTTTGATCTAGTGATGTCAAAACCACCATTAAACACTTGTTTATGGTTGCTTCTAGTCCCTGTTAAGGCACAACATATTAAGGCACAATATTTCACATGCAACTCAGGTGTTGTTTTTAGGTGGAGTCAGAATAGCAGTTATTAATCTATGCTGCGTTGATCTATAATGTGTTTCACTCAAATGGCCCTTCATAAAAAAAAAAGAGTGTTGTCAGTGTTTCCTACCAGGTGGGCCTACTCTTAGGCCCTCAAAGAAGTGTATAGGTACATTGAGGAACATTGTAATTTCTAAATGTTAGCAAACTTCTGAAACTCTTAAGTTCTTTTCTTAAGCTTTCTTAAGCTTTTTCTCATCCTCTCCAAATCTGTTGAAAGGCACATCCATCTTTCCCACTCTTCCAACTGGCTTTCACAGACAGGGCAACTTTTACATGAAGGCAGTAGCCAGGGCTGCCAGAAGAGATGTGCCCCCCTCTTTGCCTCTGACAAGGGACATGGGGGCTGTTGTTGGAGCAGTATGTGGCACCCAAAGAGCCAGGGCACATTCCCCTAGAGCTCTGTGCTGCTGAGCTAGGTTTATATGAGGACAGCAAGAATAGTAAGTCCCAATAAGCTAGTGGGCTAGCCTACTAGACCTAGGGAGGAGAGGATAAGAAACAGGAAAAGACAAGATCTTCCCAGATAACCTGAGCTTCCTGCAGACTTTCACTGGAACCTAAAAAGACTTTCACCTTCACTGCTGAGCAGCTGATTTTCTACATTTGCTGAAGGAGCTAGTGAGGAAAAATGTTATTGTTCAAAGCCTAAATAAAAATCAGTCTTCTGTGGGTCTAAGAAACCAGCCTATGAAACCAAATACCGTTAGCTGCCAGAAGAGTGCCCAAAGACCAAACAGGAGCAAAGGTCTTCTGAGACTGTTCTAATATTTGTGAAATGTTTCATACTGCAAAGTGGTATTATTATCTCAGGGTTAGCTCTCCAGCACTATCAGATTTATGATGTACTTTGCAGGGCATTGATTAATATTGACTTTCAAAGTCAGCATTTTTCAGGATTTTTGCACAGCCTGGACTGTTTTAAAACATATTCTGACACACCTACCTCTTCCATTCATAATTGCGTGATCAGATCTTCCTCCTCATGACTCCATGGGTATCCTCAGATAAATGGAGTAAATCCCTATGGAAAGAAGCTATGTAAAGCAGAATATTTTTAGTATTTAGCTCCTTTTAGTAAAGAGCTGAAGGGGAGTAACAAACTAATTCTGCTCAACAACCTGCTGATTATTTTAACACTTGAGTCCTAGGAACTGATAGCATTAATCACAGAAACAGAGACTACAGTGTGTTCACTGTGCTCACGGTGTTAGCAAGACTCTATATAACAGGGTGTAAAAGCTGGTGTAACAGGGGAAAAAAAAAGAAAAAAAACAACAACTTCCAAATCCATGACAACTCATATCATGTCCTTTCAGGGGCTCTAAGAGATGCTTTAAATAGCACAAAGCTCATATGCATCCTGTGCTAACCATTACACATACAAGTATAGAAGTGGGGTGTTGTCAAGAGGAAAATCAGAAAGCATTCAACAGAAATTCTGCATGAGAAAGAGAGGTTCTTATCTTCATCCTAGCTACTGGGATCTATGTGATCAAAAATTTATAAATTATATAAAAAAGATTCCATAACATAGCTATAAAATGTGAAATTGAACATTTTATTTGGATTTATGAATAGTTGCACTCTGTGTAATACTTGTGGCTATCAGATCATCCATCAGCTTGGGCTTTCGTGTATTTAAAAATTGGAGGTATGTATCTCCTCAGTATTTCTGAGAAATTGATTTTTGAGGAAAAGCATGAATGAAATGAAAAAATCCAAAGATGCTTAATTAAATAATAATTATAAATACAGAGAAAATTCAGAACCCATGGAAATTAAATATATCTCAGCATGTTAATCTTAGAACATAAAACTCCCTCAACTAAAGTGTCTTACTCGGGTGACTCAGATGTTTTCCATTGCTCTTAATTCCCCTTTGTTGTGTTATAAAAAAACACTTAACAACTGAAATAGACAGTCAAGTGACTGGGAGCACACACATAAATTGCTAGTTAACATATTTTTGCTGAGATTAAATTAAAGCAAGTTCAAAAATCCTTCTTGATAAGATTAAACTGCTCTTCTTAAGAAATCAATGTTCAGTAATGTTATATTGCCAATATTAGTTGCATTGTTTGGCCCATGATATCAGCAACACAGCTACAGCACCTTTCATATGTTGCACCTTTCTGATAAAACCTGGATCCAGAAAACAGCACAGGCAGCCAAGACTTTGGCCATAGTAGAGCCAAAAATAGGCTTGAATTTTGATTGCTGAAGTTGAAAAAAAATCACAAAATGGAGAGATGTTACTGGGCTCTTTCAGAAGTACAGGCTTTTGTGCAGGGGAAATTGCAGCGCCAGCAGCATTCTCAGTTTTAAAGCAGTAATAGCCAAAGTGTTTTTGTGAGATTATTCCATTCTTAGTGTTTCTCAGAATTGTGTAAGTGGTTCTAGGTAAGTCTTTTAGGGCAATATTCAGAGGCTTTGGTTGTTGACAAGCTAAATGGTATCTGTTCAGTGCTCCAATTACTAATTCCTGTTTTGAGAGTAAATTAGTGTTTTGACTAACTATTTTGCTGTGACTGTCTTGTGCCATGTAAAGAGCAAATGCAGGAGATGCACGTATATGCTGGGAGTTTGGCAGAAGGATTTTGTGTTCAGAATAATTTCAGTGCACTTTCTATACCTGTCCACAGTGAATACAGTTCCAGTTAATCTCTAGTGGGAGGGTGGATGGGAGATAGCCATTAATACCTGCAAGATTCATTTTCTTAATTGTAAATGACATACATTTCAACTACATGTCTACGTTCTCATACACTTGCAGATTGCCTTGGGATCACTGGCTGAAAGGCATGGTACAAATGAGAAATATTCATTAGCATCCTAAAGCTCTCTAGTCTGAACCACTTAGCAGAAAACCTGTGGAATCATTTGATTGGAGTGCACTGCCCTCTAAGGTCTGGTGCCAGGCTGATTCCTGAGAAGCAGTTGCTGTAATTCAGCTGACTACTGCCGTGCTTTGAGGGGCCCAAATGAACCGTTTTAAAATTATGATAACTAATTGTGCTCATAGTTGCAAAAGAGATGGCATATTCGTATACTCTGTATACCTAAGGTACAGAAACTCCAGCTTGCCTGCCATTTTTAAATTCTTGGAAGGGCCTCTGTGCGTAATGCTCCAGCTTGATGAACACCCTGGCGCTCTGGCATGTTGCACTCGCTCCCATCTGCTGCGCTGGCACTGGTCCCATGCATGATCATCTGTGCCGGTTCCGACAGGGCATAGGTGCTAACCAAACACGGCTGTAGAGAGACAGCTTTCATAACACAGCAAGTGCCATCTCCTTTGCCAGGAGATCCTGCTGTTTGCAAATAATTCCAGCTTAAGCCCACATGCTTCATTACATGGGATCACATCTGTAGATGCTTGTGGGCATTATAAAAAAAAAATCAACAAATGTCTCCTGTATTACTCTTTCAGCTTGGCTCAGAGCTTGGAATTCTCCATGTGGAGAATGAGTGCTCTGCACCTTGTTAACAAGAGAGCGACAGAGGCTGTTACGTACTTGGAGCTGTCTTAGCACGTTTTTGCATCTAAGCCGACTTAACAAATTGCAGAGGTTTACCAGAGCCTGGCTGCTTTTTCAGGTGGCCCTCAATTGCTTTGGGTCTATAGTATATTGTGAGGAAAGAATGATATAGCCTTACCTTTTGCACCCCATCTTTTGCCTGCCCAGAGTCTGAATAGATTTGTGAAAAAGGCCTCTTCTGGCCCCAAGTAATCTTAAACCGGCTTTTAGATAAAGTACCATCTATGCTGTTTATTATATTGTATGGTATACATCTATGATTTATACATTTTATAACAATATAATATTAATACTATATATAAATAATATACTAATAATTTATTGTGGGTGCCCTTACCTCATTCTTGCCTCGCTGGGAAGATTATTTGTTTAGCAGAATTCTTTTATCCTGCATAAAGCTGGAAATGGCTTAGCAAAGCAAAATCTGTTCATGCACCCCATCTTGTCATATCATTACGCTCAACTTTATTACATCATTTTGTAATTATGGCAAAAGAATATTTTGCCCAGAAAAAAAAAAAGATACAAATATATATACACACACACACACACATACAGTGAGAGATAGTTTAAATTCTGGGTCAATCAGAATTAAGTACATTTTCAATCATATTTTATTTTTGTTTAGCATAAGTTTAGGAAATCCAGTAGAGTTAGCAAGGTTTCGTAGGCTTTTAAACATATTTAACACGTTTCGTATGATACCAAAAAAACAAACATCAAAATGCTGCATTGAGTATAAGAAGCAAAAATGATCAGTCTCATTTCACAGTATGTTACTAAATCAGTCATTCCTAGTCTTTCTGCCCTCTCACTTGTTTTCTGTCTTTCGTTTTTTTCCCAGCTAACCCAGCCTTTTGGACTGTTGGCATGGATTCATTTCCCCTATTGATGAAATTTAGAGATAGTCGCTTTTTTTCCCTTCTTTTTCCCTCTTCCCTCCCCAAAGTACTCTCAGGAATATTATCACCTGGCCTTTCCTTTATTCTTAACATCAGCAAGACCTGCCCCACATGCTGGGAAATGCTACATTCGGTTTTTATTAGCCTACAATGAATTACTTGGTGGCATTATTTATATAGCTGCCCTGCAACGCTCCCAGCTGTGAGATATTGCAGCAAGGAAGCAGGTTGCTATCCCTCTGTCTGGTCATCAAATCTTGGTCACAAAATACGAAGTGGGCCAAGGTGTTCTTGCTAGAGAGCAGCTAATGGCAGTGTGGCTGAGGCAGGCAGGGGAGTGCCTGTGAGGGTGACCTGTGCTGGGACAGGCAGCTTGGAAGCTGTGGCTCGCTGAAACCACTGACTCAGAACCCCAATAATTAAAGATACTTAGGCTAAAGTAAGTTTAAAAATGTTATGGCTGGATTGCTCCAATCCGTGGCTGGATTGTGTTTTTAATGTCTCTAAAATGACTAATAGTGTGTATAAATAGTGACATCCAGTGTTCAGTTTGATCAACCACAGGTCTATATTCCGTAAGGTCATTTAATTAAAAGATTTATTACAGAACCCATTTAAAACTCGTGTAAAGATAGTAGGCTAATTTGAATATTAACTACCTGCCAACTTCAACACACCTCCACATAAAAATTTCCTTCCTGACTTGCCAGAGAACAAAATGATGTGGCTCTTGTATAATGCTCTTTTTTTTTTTTATGACAGAAAGTGTCTGATTATTCCCAGGTGTTCTCAATTTCTTTTTTTCTGCTCCTGTTGCCATGAATATGGCCATTAGGGCAGCAGTTAAAAAGGATGTGTTCACCACTTCCTTCTCTGTCTGTCTCTTAACATACCCACAAGTCCACCGTCTTCTATCCACATTAATTCCCTGAGGTATCCACAGAGTATTTGTGTTGACTGCTTTAATTTTGATCTTCTCTAATCATTCCCTGCCAGATGGTAGTTAAAGTTTAATGGTCCCTGTAAAAATAGTTCCCTTTCTTCTTTTAATCAGTCACGTGTGTTTGCTTAGCTAACTGTTAGATGTTCAGAAAGCATGAAGGGACCACCAACACAATTACTTCAAAATACACATCCGTACTGTGATTTCAGTGTTATGTAAAAGTAAAGGGTTATAGGGTAAGCAGATTCCTGGAAATTTTCATGAGTTACCTGGCCTTAAATGTTGTGTTTCTTTAGAAGTATTAGAAAGATAAAAGTAGTAATTAGGGACATTTCATATAAGCAAATGGAAATTATTTTTATTATTTTCTAGTATCAAATATTTGTATACATTGTGCCAAAAAGTATATGAATATTAGGCTTCTACAGAAGAATTGAGCAACACACTTAAGCAGATGCTCAACTTTAAGCACATGGGATAGGTAGCAACATTGTCCTCAGTAAGGTACTTAGCAGACCATAAGCAGTTCCACTTATTTTTTTCCTTGCATGTTTAAGAGTACCTATGGACACAGAACCTAAAGTTCTTCAGTAGGTGTTTGCTTGGTTTAAGCCTATTATAGTTCCAAGAGTTCTGCTGAATGAAGAATTGAATTCAGTTGCATACTCACCCTTTGCCTGAGTACCAGATCACATAGCAAGCAAATGTCGTAGGCCGCATCACACACCTGAGGAATCAGGGGGTACCACTAAGGACAGAAGGCCTGAGAAGTCTAGGCTGGGAGACTAATCCTGCTCAAGATGCTGTGAGGGGAATGACTGAATCAAAGGGGAGATGGATCAGGCGCGCGCTTCGCCTACAGCAATACAGGAAACGTATAGCAGAGTCACTAACAAAACCCAGATCTCCTGATTCAAATTAGTGCTGTTTTGTCTCCAGCAGTTGTGTGCACAGTGACCGGGTATGTCACTGCAGCCCGCGGAGGCTCCGTTCTGGCGCAGAGCTGGCGTGAGAACATTGTGGCGCCCGGCCGCACACATGCATCCCAGTAAGAGGAGGCTAGCAGAGGACAGGTCACTCACAGTTTCCTTCCCAAACAATGTATTAATGACCAGCATCAAAGCAGGTTATCAGATACGACCAAGTAGGGACTACAATAATACCCCCACCTCCACCGCTTTTGTTTTAAAGTGAGTGTTGAAACTCGATTACAAGGAATTTCTGATCATCTTAGGGCACTTTCATGTTGCTGGGCCTGCCTACGGGAGGTGGATAACAAAGGGAGTTGTTTTATCCATAATTTTCCCTGTTATGCCTTAATGAGCTATAAGCAATTTGGTCTAAGTTGATGGAAATAAATATGATATTTTGCTTAAATTTTTGACCGGAAAGGAATATTTGTTGTGGTTCAGCTAAGTGTTTTTCCTCAGTTTCTTTTTACATGCAGCTTCTTTGGGTACAATCTAGGGCAGAGAGCAGACTGGGGACTTACTTCTATGTGTGTGGAGCGTGTGCTGTGTTTGCGTTACGGTGATGATCAGATGATATCATTGAGATCAGGGTCTCAGGTACTAGATGCTGGGAAAAAAGTGTAATGAAGGCCTATCCCTGCTCAAAGGAACTTAAGTCCAAGTATACAGCTATTGAGTAAATCTGAGATGCAGAAAGGTTGATTTGCTCAGTGTCAGGAGGTCTGTAGCAGCTGCTAGCGACTGACTCTTCATCTCTGTTGCCTCAGCCAATGGTCTTAACCACTAAAGCATCTTTCTTCTCTATTTAGTTAAAATGGCAGAAGAGCCATTTTTGCTAAATTAATAGATATAAGATTTATGTATATTTGAGCTGTAAAATCTAGGGGAAATCTGGGGGGAAATGGACATACCTTTATTTTTTCTCCCTTAGTTTCCTCTTCTCAAAACAGTTCTTTTTCAGGGAAACATGCACTGTTTCCTTCCCTGCTTGGTTAAAAAAATGCACATGTATAAAACCTCAAAATAGAGCTTGCTGTGCTACTGATGGCTGGTAGCAGGTCTTCCCCTATGGACACAACCCATTGTGGCTGGGTTGATGCCTAGTTCATAGGAGGGAACATGAATCTTTCAAATGGAAAGAGAGAGAAATTGCACCTAAACACTCTAATGATGATAATGTAGAGAGACAGATGTGGTAACCCAGAGTTAGAATCCCTTCATACGCTCTTTACTTCTGTTATGCCACCGTATTATGTACTACTGACTAGGGTAAGTCAGATGAAAAACCAGGAGGGTGTATTGAATTTATCCCCTGATCTTCTCCAGCTTTGTGCAATTTACAGAGAGAAATAATTTTCATCGTCAAACTGACACAGAGGTCATTTTAATATATTCATACGAAGAGTGAATTGTAAAGCACTCACTGGAGTTCATTTTAGCTGCACAACTTTTGTTAAAACATTTGCATTGTGAAAAATGAGACAACTGCAGCTTAGAAATCCTAACTCCAGGCAGAGGTGCTCTTTCCTTGCCCTAGTGTGGCCATTCACATGTTCGCAAAGTGGCTACAATGCAGGGCGGTTGTAACTCAGAGGTGTTTGGGATTCACTTTCCATAAACGTAAATGACATGAGGATTTCACAAGGTGAAAGGCAGCAGGGGAGGAGGTGCAGTGAGCCTGCCTCAGCGTGTAGGATACACAACAAGCACACAGAACATTTCACACCTGGAATAGTGTGTGCCAGTTGTTAAGGCAGAAAGCCAAAGGCAATGAGCACCGTGAGAATTTTAACCGCTCCTTTTTGGCCTGGGTTCTTGCCTCTAATTGAGGCTCTCTCCTCTGCTGATCCTTCAGGTGCTACCTTGATGATTTTCTCCAGGCTTCAAGAGAGAGCCAATGCCCAAAGAGTGGAGGAAATTTTCTCTCTATTATAGCATTGTGCTGGAAGAAGGCTACAGAAGCGACTCATGAGTATTCTTAATAGTTTTCAAAGAAAGGGAAATTCCTAAGTGAGGTTTTGATTTTAATTTAGAAAGTGATTTTTATGTGTGCTATAAAATGAATAGAGAAACATATGTATGTTTATATATTTACATTATTAGAACCTATCTATCAAAAAATGAACATTAAGCTATTACAGACACATACATTTCTTAAAATATGTATTTAAAGATATTGTTATACAATAGTAGAAAAAATAAGGCCAGTAATAGTAATCTAAAGTGTATTCTCAATCAGTTTGCAAACTTCCCCAATTTTAATACTTGGTTATTTCTTTTTCTATTTTTTAAGCAGCTCTTCAGGTACTCCCAAACAAGAAGTTTCTAATTTTATTCCTGAATAATGGATTTTGTCTGTTATCATCCTCGTGAGCTCTGTCTCATTTACACCATTGAGTTTCAAGAAGCTGGTACCTCCACTGGAGTACAGAAAATTTCCTTCTGTTTGTCAGCTTCTAACCTTGAAACCATTTTTAAAGGACAGCATATACTTAAGAAAATAATCAGACTCATAGCTCAAAGACTAACTAACGTGGTAATCTCATTAAAATGCATAAAGTGGTCACTTAACTCTGCTTACTTTCCACATCCTGTCTTACTGCTCTCAGTTTTGGTAGAGGACTTAGAAGTGTTGAAGACTACTTAAATTATCCAATTTATTTTTAAATCTACTCATATTGTGATTTAGTATGGACATCTGAGTTTCAGAAGTCTCTTTTAGAAATGTCTCTTCACACAAACTTTTCAAAAATTTTATACAGTAGTAATACTGTAAAGCACTAAATGTGTAACTGACATATCAGAAAGATAAGCAAAAAAAAAATCCAAAGAACAGAAAAAACAAGCAGGATTACAAACAGATAACTAAAATGTAAAAATAATTTGCTGATCTATGAATTTAACTTCATTTCTTTTCTGAGGATTCAGTGATGGATTGTAATGAAAGGCTGGAATAGTTAATTCAATTTGAATGTGAATTGTAAACTCTAAATGGATTTTACCAAACATTGGAAAATCATTGCACTCACTGTCCTGTGCACCTACAAAGGGCAAGTCAAATTGTTCTCTCTGTTTCTTATTGCAGATGTTGGTCTGAGAAGACACAGTGTTTCTAGGTCACATTAGGTGTGTTATTTCTGTCACAGGACAGTTGCAAATCAAAATATAGGATGGATTTCCTTTGGTTGTCCCTAATATCACATTGTTCATTTACCCGTTTCATCAGGAAGAACTTCTTCAAAGAAAACAACAACAAAAAAAGTACACTGATATAAAACAAAACAAAACAAAAACCCACAAGATGTAATACTAAAGTCCTTTAGCTACTAGTAAAATTAGTCTAACAGATCTAATATGGAAGAAATTACCATGCTGCACCACCTTACTGTTACCTTGTGAGACCTAGTTTCATCTGCATTCTGTTTTCATACAGAAGTTTCTCCTGAGAAGCAGAATCCCAAATTATAGTCTGATCTGATAGGAGTGTAGCAAAGCAAATCCATCTTTCTCAGAAGAAACAGTGCTAAAGTAAAATGGCTAGCTCTATAACACATCACTGCTTCTATCAGTGTTACTAAAATGAAGCTGTACTGGCACATTAAAACTCAAAGCTTTCATACTTTAATTTTACTATATCCACCTAACTCAGGGAGAATACTTATGAACATTAAAGAACTGGGTTTGCACCTGTTATCTTTATATTACGCTTTGCATTTTTAATGCTTAGCAGAAGCAGTTGGTGTTTAAAAGTCTTCACTGATTGTATCTATGGAACATGAGAAAAAATGAAGTCATTAAACTGCGTGTCATATAGCAGAATCATCTTGCATTTAATCACTAGATTTCAAAAGCAATTACTAAATTTGGCCCAGGTGCCTGCCTAGAGGGAAGCCAAGTTTTTCCGACATTTTGAGAAAATAATCTCTTTTGTTTTCTCTGTGGATAGGGAGTGTACAGTCAGAGTGTGCCTGGCATGGATACATATGGAATACTGTGCAGAAGAATATCTCAGTATAGTCAGGTGCTGTCTGCGCTTATGCCATGAATGAGCAGGTATAGATGCGGACTTCATTTTCCCAGCAGGATTTGTGAAAACTAAAAAGGATAGTTGTTTTCGTAGAAGTTAGAAGTGAGGATCAGTTTTATCTCTTTGACTGCATATAATGATTTCTCTCTTTACAGAGTAGATCATATCCTTGAATTTTTCCTGATTTTCCTATACATTCCATTGAAAATTGACACAGTATAAATGTAAAATTTGTAATACTAATTTACTAAATGCCAAAATCCACTAAATGATAAAATTTTGGAAACTAATAAATAGCATTTGGAATAAAAGTGTGTTAAATAACTTAAGAGAGTAAAATGAGCAAGTTCCAAGATTGAATTATCCCCTGGAGTAAAGCCATGATTTCACCTAGGAAATACTACTCTTTTATAGTAGGTGCATAGTAAGTGGATTATAGTAAGAGCATTTTCAAAACATTCTTGGAGTGCAAAATATTGTGCACCTCCCATTCCTAGAATAAGGTTCTGTAAGTAACTTGCATTTCTGTTTATTATAAACTTAATTTGCTGGTGAGTTATTTTGCTGGCCAAGATATTGTTTAAATGTTTAAAATATTAACTTCAGGTCAATAAAGTCTAGGAATAACAGAAATTCAGTTCTCATTGAGACTTGGGATTTCCCTGCACACTCTTGAAAGTTCTACCTCCACTAGTAAAATCCTTAAATTTCTCAGTTCACAGGAAAATCCATTTACTTACGGCCCTCTCTATAAGAAACCTCCAGAGATGAAAGATAGGGCATTGTCCTACCATGAAGTGAACTGCTTAATTCAGTGAGGAACAGAAGCTGGCCTTATTTATTTATTTATTATAAAAATACACAGAAAACTGACAGCTAATTAGGAGTTCAGGTGTACAAATCTGCATGGCATTAAGAATTACGGGGAGCTTTTTTTCACAGTTTCTTAGCCACACCGTGGAAATCTCTTCCCCGGTGAAAGAAATTAATGGCTTGACAGAAATACAAGCACTAACAAATAGGTACTGCAGTAAAGCAGTCTTTAGTCCAGCCTGCAATAGAGGAAGCATCACGGTAATGGTAACATAGCTCTTTTTTTGTTTTTTTTTCTTCTATTACATAAGAATGATCAGATTGAACAAGATTGCTATAAATTCCACTACTAAATACTATGCAGAAAACTAACAGTCTTCAAGCTTTTATTATTTTATTTTAATTCTGACACAAGGGTAGGTGGTCTTAAACTGACTCAGATCTTTAATATTAGCTTTGCCTTACATTTTCCTAAAAAAATCCTTTATCCACAAGAGAGAGGAAACATTTTCTGTCACTTAAAGGCATTTGGATGTTTGCTTCTGTTTAGAGAATAATGACTGAGGAACATATTTATATCTGCCGCATGTTTAAATGATCAAAACTTACACTGAAGTGTGCTTTCCTGCATTTGTACAAGTAAAAGCCGTGTGCTAAATACTAGGTTCAGGATCAGATTCTTTCTTCAAATACACGTCACTTCTGTAGCAGTCACTGCAAGTTATGTACACAGATCAGATGGTAAAATAATAGGTACGGCATCCATTTACTGTGGACACAGAATAGCCAGAAAATGAACTGTAATGCAACTCCTTAGCTCTTCGCCATATTGATATCATGAAAAGTAAGAAGATATTTCACTCACAGTGTCTAAAAAGAGATTTAGTAGGAGGAAAAGGTTGGGGAAACATATGAAGACAGTATATGTTTTAGCACAACATCTCCTGCATAAGTTTGTTGTTTCACTTATGTTACCTCTGAGTAATTTCTGCTGGGAAAAGAGGTACTGGCCATACATTACCAAAGCTTTGAGCAGAATCCCTTCCCAATGCTTGCTTACATCCTGCATTTGATCTCATGGCTGCTTCAAAATGAGTATTTGGCATGAGATAGTATGGTGCTTTATAAAAGAATCGTGTTTGAAAAGTCCTGGGCCTGTAGTTGCTGTATAAGTCAGAGGGTTTTTTATTGTGTGAAATTGTGAGGATTAGCTAATTTGCCTGTATAAACTGAGAATATTTTGATTTATGCTATGAAGCAGCCATAAATCCATGTGAAGTTCATTGCAATTTATTTTCATCTTTGGCTACCAGCAGAGGGAGCACAAATGATTAAACTGCACAAATCTTGGAGATTTTGTGCACTGATATACTCCGTATCATTCATCAGCCAAATTCTGTTTTCAGATACTGAGACACAACTCCAAGTGCTATCAATAGGAACTGAGAAAAAATGTATGAGGGGTAGGATTTATCCGAGAATGGATTCTAATATTCATGTACTCTTCAGCAACTTATACATGTCTTAGTTAAATGAGCAGCATGATATTTACAGCTTTGTGACCAATACATATCACAGAGGAATGGCAGCCTGAAGAAGATCTGAGATCTGACCATACAAACTATGGCATCACATCCAGTAAGCTGGAGACGTGCTCCAAAGACATTTAGCAAAATATTTCTGATTTTGCAACTTGAAGCACTATTAAAGTGCTGGGGTCAAATATGAAAACTGTAGCTAATCTAAGATTCTAAAGAGTGTAAAATACATTTCAAAGTTACAATTTGTTGCAGTAGTCTCGTGTTCCATAGTGACTTTCAGACAATGTTTAAGTGCCGCAATTATTAAATGGGCACTTACATAGGTATTTTAGCATTTTTACTCAACCATCAAATCTACCTGACCTTTTGGACCAGATCTAACAAGTCCTTCGGAGCTGCTGCAATGATATGTAACAGAAGATGGGATATTAAATTGTTTGGCTCATCGTCAAAGCTCAATATTTTGCTGTGTGAGAGCAGTATAGACAACCTCTGATGATAGAAAAACTTTTGAGTCCCGCACAAGGGTGTCTGTTGGGTGGCAGTGAAACATTTTACCCATCTTAGTATTCTTCTTTACCTGTGTTTTTGTCATCTCATATAAAGTAATATAAAGCTACACAAAAGGTGGCAGGTTGGACTTAAGCTCATTCCCCCATATTTTCTCACAGCAGCAAAAGCACTTAATAGGAAAGAAGTCAAGTTGAAGTATCACTCCAATCAAATAAATGATTACTTTATAGCTCAGATGATTGTCCATAGACTTGTTGGAAAGGCTATGCACATCAAAGCCTTCCCCTCCACACACCTTATAATCAGCTCTAATGCAAGACACTACCTCTCTTTATAAGCCTTATATGCTTGTAGCTACAGCTAAAACAAATCCAAGGTCCCATTAAACATACAATCTCAGTTCAGTTCATCTCCAAGACACCTGTCAAAATTGAAAACCTAACTATAATAATCAGCTTTACATGATTTCTAATGACTGTTTATAATGAATGAGAAAAGCAGCGCTTATGGAGGCTTCATATTAGAGATAATATGAAGGGGGCTTTGCAAATATGAAAATACACTGGTGGCTTTGCAAAAAAGGATCCACGGATATTGGAGTGTTTCTAGAGCAGGATTCCCATCACTATGGTATCACATATCCATCTGCTTGAAAAAGCTGCAAGACCAGGTAAAGAAACGTTATCTCAAGTTACTTTCAGCCTATAATGTGACGTGAGTGGTGAGCACCTGGTAGCTGAACATATGCAAGGGCTGTCTAAGTACATTGTACTTAGCCACTGAAATCCCTACCATTTATCCACTCTTCCTGTGCTTACCTGTCACGATCATTCCTCTCGTCTTTACTTCATGCAATTACAAAATTAAGTGTTCTTACCTTGGGTAGTGTTAGAATAACAGCAAATCAGTCTTCAGTGCGCGGAGCAGCATGGACTTCCCAGGCGTTTATCTGGTCGAGGGCTAGGCCTTGATGCAAACTTCTTAATGAATGTGAATAAAGGACTCCAACTTTCATATTTTCCCTTGGCATTTTTTTTTTTCTGTGAGAAAGGCCAATGTTATTGTGTCAGCATGGCTCATTCAGTATGATATAGTCCCATATAGGCTAAGCAGAAATCATGAGGCTTTATTCTGCTAGACAAGTATCATTTTAGTCAGCTTTGAAGAAAGGGCAGAGGATAGATTACCAATCTAACTGAATCATGTCTTCTGTTTAGCATCATTACAATACCTCTCAATTCTCCGGCTAACTAATTAAATCTACACAGCTTTTCCAAAAATTATATTCTTGAAAACAGCAGTGCAGTTTTGGTTTGCACTATATTATCATTAATTCATGCTTGCTAAGTACTCCATCATTAATCTTTGTCACTGGATACTCCATTCCTTAAAAGGAATTTGGATCATACATTGACTGTTTATGTAGCACATCCAGTTTTTCCCTTTTTTTCTCTCTGACTTCTTTTGAAATACATTTACCATTTTTATCATTTACCAGAATTATTTACCACACAAGCAAAGATCCAACAATTTCAGAATTCAGAAGGCTAATCAAATGAGTTGTTCAATATTTCAGCTGAATATCATAAGAATAAATACTTATTATTTCTCTTTCAGAAGGCTCTTTGATATTGCCATTGGTTAGAGGGACACTGGATGTTAATGAAATGTATGATATTTACTACTGTAGCTCAAGTGGGATTCCTTTTACAGTAGTCCAGATTGTTATTGGGTTTATAAAGCCCTGATTGCCTGTGTTCAGAAAAGCAATGGTGATCGTTTCTCTGTACGCATACAGTACGGCTTTCTGAACACTGGGTATGCCTTTCTCCTCAGCTCAATCAGAATTATTTTTGCCACTAATACTAAATGGTTAATGTTTCTTCCCTCTTTAAAGGCACGCCAATTCCTAAAAAGCAGAACTATTTACTGTCTTTTAGGTTAATTTGCCCAGGTATAGCAAAATCTGCTATAAATGTTTCACTGAAAATTGCAAATACACAATGATACTGTATCTTTTTCTCTCTTTTTTTTTTTCCCCCTGTGATCTGAAGGCATATGTGCCATTTAACAATCAATTAAAATATGACCGGCATACATTCAATTCTGTCCAAGCAGGAAAAGAAATTTTATTGCTCAGGTTTTAGTCACACATGCCCTACATAAAGCTGTACAGTCAGATCAGTATTTTATAGTTACTTACCATATGTGTTACACCCCTTAGGCATTCAGAGTGAGTTAGAGAGAAGGCATTATCTGCAGAAGGAGGACTTGCTCCAAATGAGTTTGTAGTCAAGACAGCCTTCTTGGGGAACAAAACAGGAGGAACTGGAAACAAAGGCACATATCTTGTAAGTAACAGGGTAGAAAGGAGCCAATCCTGCAATCTTGTTTTTTTTCTCTTCTCTCTTACACACTGAAATCCGTGGTGATGAAGACCATTGAGGTCAAGAAATAAACTACTCACTGTCCTAACTAGTCCTCTGTATCCTCCAGAAAAGCTCCTGATATTTGGGGCTTATTGATCTAACACAAAGAAAACATTCATAATTTTACACAGTTATGTGCATAAAATTTATATATGTAATTCTCCGTATCACTAGGTAGGTTGTGCAGGGGCAGGCTAGTTGTGAACAGTGAACTTAGATACTGTTTACATCCTGGTCAGGCTTTTCAGGTTCCTTCTACACTAGACTGTGAGAGGACAAAATGAAGGCCAATGATTTTGCAGCACTTATACAGCTGGAGAAGTTGCTTACAGAAAATTCCACTGGCTTTTTACCTCCTCATACACAATTACAATTTATCTAATTAATATATAATCCAGAATTTACTTTTAATGATGTACTATCTGCATTTACCACTGCAAGTATAAGTATATTAGCAACCTGCAAAGTATTTAAAGGTCAGAATATGATCCTACACAGGATATGAATATATAGATGCCAAAAGAAATGTAATAGTAGGTACCTATAATTCTAAGTTCCTTAACAGCCAGGAAAGATTTTTATTTATATCAACTGATACAAAGTAGCAAATTATTCGCAGCTTAGGACAAAACCCAATAATTTTTATGGCAACAAAATAAGGAATTAAATATGCAGTAGTCAATGTCCTGACAAAGATACACACATAATGGAGAAGGGCAGAAAATAACCTGTATTGCACATTCCAGCATGCAGCACACCAAAAAACACTTGAGCAGATCTCTGAAAGACAATAAGAAATACTTTTCAGCCTTTTCTGTATCTCTAAGTACTTTGTCTATCAAGACAAATTAAAAAAGGAAGAGCTACAATACCTTCATTCACAGTGTTCCAGGTATCCTCTTAAATTTTTGTAAACTGAAGGAAATAAAGGAGCAATGATGAAATCGCACCAAGAAACTTAAAGACATTTATCTTGGAAAAAGTTGCTAATCTCACATTTCAGATAAATTAATACAATGGCCGAGGAAAACTTCATCAAAATTTCTTCAGAAATAGGGAAAAACTTGGTTTTCCTGTCTGTCAAATATTTTCACACATACAAAGAATGTATTTGTACACACAACTAACACTTGATCTGTTTATGGATGATGATATGTGTCTGAAGAATATAGAATTACAGCCTTAAGAGTGAACACTTGAATTTACTGATTTCAGTTGATAATGTTTCTTCTGATTCTGTTTTCTTAAATCAAAGCGATTTTCAATTCCTGAGCAACAGCCTATAATGGGACACAATCTGTTTGAAACACTTGACAGTAGAAGTGCTAATTATAGCTAAAATGCCCAATTCTCCTCCCCCACAGGCTAAAGTTTACATTTTAAGGTTGCATTCATTTTAGTAACCATTTGATCTTTCCCAGGAGAGAGTTTGGTGCTATTTCTTTTAATCTTCTCTGCATGCAATACAAAACTGGCTCGCTGAACTCAATTTTAATGTTTGTGTTTATAAGCAAAAAATTGCACTGTCTATAACAGAGCAAAAATAATGCTTCTAAATTTCAATTCAATTGAAGACAACTGTATCAAGTAAAGTTAGATGCACCCGATAGTATTACTCTTTCTGTTTACCATAATGTGTCAGAAAATATGATTTGGAAAGTTTAGGCCTTTCTATGACTTTTATCAATAATCTCTTTTCAACTACTCCAAGTAGCCAAAGCAAGTAATTTTTAAAACATGTTAAAATTAAACAGACAAATGTTTCACTCTGTGCATATGAGTATCTCCACTGACTTCAGTCAGATTAAACAGAGAGAAAAAATTCAAAAGAATGTAAGCCTTTGCAGAGTGTACATTCTCTCAATACCACAGTCATCAGTTAACATGCCTTGTGCTAAGTCAGTGAAACAGCTTCCACTGAGCCTGATTTTTGCAATAATATCAGTGCCATATAGGCGTGTCTTGCAGCTTTTTGAACTCAAAGATCAGAAGTTCTTAAAATGAAAACTTTTAATCAAACTAGGTGAGATTGAAGTTAAAGTAGGAAATGGTCATATAGTTGTCTGAGAAAATGCATTTTTTTTACCTAGCTCAAAATATTGTCTCATTTCTCATTCTATTTGTAAGAATCTCTGTAAATCCAGAAGTTTATTTTCTGCTTTCATTATCTTAATAAAGTTAGCATTCCAAAGAGACATTAATTTCCTAAGTTCCTTCCACCACCACAACAGCAAAATCTGTTGCTGGTATTAGCTATAGCCACAGTTTGGTTTCAGACACCACCACTGACAAATGAGCTGTAAGACCTAGCATGCACAAAGCAGAAATTGCAGCAATATGTTACAAGTGCTTACAACATAAGAACACGCTACCAAAATTATTGAATACAAATTAAGGAAAATAAGGAAATAAGGAAAATACAAAATTAAAAAGTAGAAGTGAGAAATGTGGCTGAAGACATAGTGCTCTGCACTACACAGAGCAAGGACTTATATTAACTAGTATGCCAAAATAGAATTAGAAATCTTATCTGAATTGTCTCTGTGTTTCAAGCTAAGGGAAGTGAATCTGTAGTCAATCCTCATTTGAACTCACTATTTTTAGAGTTAAAAAAATAATGTAGAGTGCTGCTGTGTTTCAATAAGATGAAATACATTTTTATTCTGAATGTTGATCAAACCTTCAATTTAGAGACACAAGAGGAGATATAACGGTTTGTTTCCATATGTCACAACTAACCCAGTTGCTCTTCTAACTGTAAATTCTGAGACTATTTTTTTTTCTTATGTAGCAATTCAAACAAGTGATTTAAAATTAAACCATTTTCCCAGCACCTGTAAGAATGTGCAAATGATAGAACTGGCAGTATGATGATTGCTTTACAGATAAGCATTTTCTTCATCATCTTCAAGGACATTCAGATTTACGATCTAATCACTCAGCCCTTTAACAGGATGCATTTGAGTTTGATTAAAAAAGAAAACAAATAGCAGCGTAGATTTATTAATGAAACCTGAGTGACCTTTTCACATATGGAACTCTCTGCAAATAGTGAGTTTAAAACAGAGTATGCTCTTAACCACTCTGAGGCTGTCCTGGGATGTGAAGTGCTTTAGGTGCCTTTTTCACATGGGCAAGTGCAAATTTTGGTAAGTTGTCTCTCCCTCCCCCTCCTCGAACTTTAATTGCTGAACCTACATCCTAATTCAAGTTGCTCATAAACCTTCGCCTTTGTTGTAGGTCCGACAGCTGCAGTTTGTCAGTAGCAAGTAAAACGTTCACAAAGTTCCGGAATGCTGCAAGACATTTTATAGGTGCTGCAATAAAAGGCAAATTGAATTTACAAAAATGCATTTGTCACTGATTAAAAACTTACAAAGTTAATTGGAAACACTGTGTAGGTGTTGCCACACAACTCGAGGTGTAACTGGTGGTTTTAATTCAGTTGGTTTTAATTCAGTGGATAGTAGCTGTTCAGGTAACCCTAGCCATCTTATTCGTATAAGAACAAACTTTCCTAAGAACAAACTGAAGATGTTTAGTGAAAGGTCTGGATTAGTGATCAACACATAGTAGCATTAAAAAATATCACCAAGGAGCGACCATCACTTTCCGGTTTAGTTTTCAAGACTGCATGAAAGTCAAAACTGTAGGCACCGGGCAGTGCTCATTAATAACCACAGTGTCCCGCCGGAATGTTTTCTGGGCCTGTTCTTCCTGCCTGTCTCACTTTGGCAAGGTTGACGCTACGGTAACAGTCCTTCCTTGGGTAACTGAGGAGGAAAGAGGGGGGAACCAACAGCCACAGCACTCAGCACCCACCCCCCCGGCGCTGAATGAATTATCTCCACATAATCCACTTAACCTTTGCCATTACAGGACCTGGGAAGCTGAAGGTATTTTTAAACTTGAGTCTTTTAATTGACAGTTTATAGTGTCACTAGTCCAACTCAGCTGGAAAGAGGATGATTGGAAAAACAGTTCCGTGAGGCAATAGCTTTTCACCTCGGCTAGGAGTCCTAATTATTATTACTTCTGTAGTTCGTTGTCCTCTGTATCCATGTGGACAGTGATCTACAGGAAAGGCAAAGGTGACAGGGTTTCTTTAAAAAAATATTATGCCTGGTTTATGCAGCCAGGTTTATGCATCACATTTCAAATTATTTACCCTGTTAAACTTGGGTGACATAGATATGTTGTCATTAATTGTCAATATGCAGAAAAATCCCTACCTGTGAAATATTTTGCCAGAAAAATTCTGTAATAGTAATTACGAGAAAAGCGTGTAGCTATTTCTACTTTTAGTAGTCTCCCCTTTATGAAATATATTAAAGTCTCGTTTATGCCCTTAACCGGGCAAACAAAACAAAACAAAAAGCTCTAGCTAACGCTGAAGGATATTTATTGATAATTTTCCAAAGATAAGATACGGGAAAGTCAGTGAGAAAGTGATTAGCTCAGCAGCTACTGGCAGGGATGAGGAGAATCCGTGGGTGTCCTACACTCCCAGAGGCACTTACACTTATGCGGCAGTTCACTGCAGACCTACACTGTTAGTAATTTTTTAGCCGTGCAGATAAACAGAGTCCTTCAGATTTATACTGCAGATACCTATGCAAAAGAAAAAAGAAAAAAAAGTACCTGCTCCCAAAGAACTCCTCAAGTGTTAATTACTTTTTCACCCATGTCCTGGTGTGTACTTAACCAAAAGAAAGCCTTTCTATGTGATATCTTGATATCAGTACAGAAATAGAATTATTCTGGAAAATTGATGCATAAAGTCTCACCATTTTTCACTGCAGTCTCTTTGTCATGTGCTTTATCTCTTATTAATGATGAAGAAATAAATAGCAGCAGTCAGAAAACAGCAGCAAAGATGATCCAAATATTCCATTCCTACCTCTACTATTCTGCAATTCAGCATTATATGATAGGAATAGCAGATTATGTTATTTTTCACTTGCAATCTTTGAAAAGAAACAGAGACTAAAAAGAAGGAAAAAGGGGGGGAGGGTGTAGAGGATGTATAAACCCAGATGGATTATTTTATCCAGGACTACTCAGCTAGAAAGAGAATCTGCTCCACATTGCTGGATATTTCTTCCTGCTTTACAGATAAGAGTTTGTGGCTCATGCAGTTCTTACCAGAGAACTGCGAAAAAGGCGAATGAAAGAGGATTTCCTGAAAGATCTGAGGGGTCATCACATACTGGATTTGCCAGATCCCCTGTTTGGGTCATCCTGGGCTGGAATTTGAACAGATTTTTATGGCAATTCATTCATTCCTCTTGGCCCGCATAAGATGATGAAAGGTAAGTGGCAAAGGAGGACAAAATGGGATTAAATAAAAGAGAAGGAGCTTGGGTTGTCTTTCCACCTTTCCCATTATTTCTCTAGTTAAGACATTAAAGAAATGATTGAAATGATCGACATTAATATGACATTTGGCAATTGAAGGATAACAGAAAGTGGGGTTTATTGGCCTTGGTGCAATATCTAGAGGAGCAAGCAGAGCAGCCACACCTGCAATTTCTTCTCCTTTATCAGTTTGAGTTCTCTTGAAGCTGATAAAATGATCTTCCACTAAGTCATGATAGGGCTGTCATGATTTCAGTCATATTTTTCCATATTTTTCCTATCCATAACAATTTTAACTTCTGATTAAAGAGCTGATTAAAGCAAAAGAGCAGAAATAAAGCCTCTACGAAAGAGCACAGTATTTTCTTCTTTTTTCTCTCTCTTTTTCTCTCTACAGTAACAGGCTGTAGTTGAGTGAACTGCAGAAAGACAGCTCCTAAAATTGTACATGTGCATTATACCATAAACTAAATTGAAAGTTACATAACCATATACCCCTCTGTTTTCATCTCTGCCATGTACAAGCGTGCATTACTGTCTTTCAACGCAAAAGGAAAAATTGAATTTGGTAGTACTGAAAATACCAGAGAGATGTAGCACACTTTGCTGAACCATTCAGTCAATATGCTACATTTGGTCATCCTTGTGTGAACATTAGGCATATTATTACTACTATGAATTCAATAAATGTGCTTTATTCAAAGGTAGTCAAATCCTTATCACTGATGCCTGATCCCAGATTAGGGCAACAATTTGTCTATTTCTTAAATAGAGCTTATAGTAAAGTCAGGTTAACAAAGTGACCTACATGGACATGAACTTAACCAATTTTGAATAAACAACCTGTGGCATGAACTTCCATCCTCTTTATATTTCCACTGCCACTACAATTATTATAATTCATATGGTTCTTTTATACTTGTGACCATATATGTGCTTCGTTTACTCATTTAGGTAGGCACTGCCTGCCATATGCTGGATATTTCTCTTGGGAGAGATTGGAAGATAGTAATAATAGTGATTGGGTCTATTTCTGAAGTAGGGCATTCAGCTGATGTGTGAAAGTAGGCTGACATGTCAGAAACTTCTATGAGAAAAAAGTGCAGTGGGAACCCAACTTAACAAAGAGATTTCAGCCTATTTAACTTATTCACAGAAAGTTAAGAGATAGTTTGATCATGGTCCATAATTACCTGCGAATGAAGACATTTGAAACTTATAAAACCTTTAAGCTAGTGACACAGACACAGTAAGATCTAATGACTGGAAAAAGGAAAGTGAGACATACTTAGTGAGCAAAAAGTGGCACTTAATCACTAGAACTATTTCCACATCATGGATTCATCTTCATTTGGAGAGCTTATATAAAGCTTGGTGTTAGACTAAAGAAGTACTCTAACTCTACAAGAACTTACAGGCTGATGCACAGAACATGAGTTGAACTTCTACTGTCTGTTTTTATCCAGGAGGCCAGACAGGGTGGTATTAGCTCAATATGGGGTTGATGTAGGCTAAATAGCATTTTGTGATGATTGCTGATAAGATCAAGCCATGAGAGAATGAGTTTGTAACTGTCTATTCCTGCGAAGATTAATAAAGAGATTTTGAGGATGTTTATTGGCTTGTCTGAATGATCTGTTGGGTCAGTTAGAGCCAGTATAGCTTCCTTTTGAATCAGAAAACAAGGCATATGCTTATCTACTCCTAGTGCCAATGTGAAAGCAAGAGACATTGTCCATAAAGTGTACCGTATCAATTAGTTCATTTAAAATAGATCTAATTACTTATATACATTAAAAACCTCACCTTCTAGCTGGTTCTCTTGTTTGGCCAGAGCTCTTTCAGATTTGTCATCTGCGAAAGCCCTCTCAATACGCTGGGCTTCTAATAAATGGAACCTAATTAGAAGAAAGGCATATATCTTTAGCGGATGCAGGGCTGCTTTCCTGCTTTCCATGAATAGTTATTTCTTTGGAGATGAAGCTTGTTATGTGAGACCTTATTTTGAAAAAAGTTATGAAAATTATTTATTTTACTAACCATGCATAGTAACATTTTAAAAATATGAATGTGATTCTTCTAACTGGTTTTACAGTAACAAGCTGATAATCTATCACATATGCAATTCCTCTATCGGAATATAAGAATGGCCATCCTAGCTCGGAAGGAAGGTTCACCCCGCCCACCACTCTAGCTCTGGCAGTTGTTGGTAGCAGACATCTGGCATCCGTAGTATCATCTGTCTTGTGGTAGATTCATCGAAGCGTCTGACCTGGAGATTGTATCTTGACTGTTGCATTTCCAAGTCAGCAGCAGATTTATCCTTTGTGAACTTTTTGGAGTCTGTCCATTTACATTTTTGGACTTTGCAACATGCTGTAGGAATTCTATGAGGTTTTGTGAAAAAATAATTTCTCTTGTTTATTTCTAATACATTATCTCATTATTTCAATGTATGTTGCCTTAATTATGAGTATTGAATTGGTATTAGTATTATGAACAACCTTCACTTCATGATATTGTTTATTACTATCTTTGTTTTTAAAAAAGTTAAGAACTTAAGAAGCCCCAACCTATTCAATTCTTACCTGCACAGAACTGCTCTGTGTCTGATCATACTGTCATACTTCCTTGAACCTTATCTAGTTCTACAGTAACTTTCTCATAAACTCTGACCAGAACAACAAACTGTATCCACAATGTGGGCACCTTAGACATTTAATCAGTTCACTGTTTTGTTTGGAATTTCTTTCCCAATTAATCATTACACTGCCCGCTTTTATGGTCATTGAGGAACATTGAGTTTATGTTTTTATAAAGCAACTCAAGGTAACTCTAAGATTTCTTTCTTGAGTGGTTATAGCCTGCTCAGAGCCAATTTCTCCATATGCTTTTTTTTACCATGTTATTTTGCCCTTATTACCATGCATTTCAGCTACCAGTTTATTGCCCAGACAGTTATTACGAAAGTCACAAGCAATTTCTAAGCGTGGATTTTGATTTGACTACCCTGAATAATTTCATATTGTGTTCAAACTTAGTCATTTGACAATATATACTCTTTTTCATCTTTGTGTTTTCTTAAGAGGAGAAAATAGAAGAAAAAAGAGGAGAAAAATCTCTCTCTTTTTCTGATAGAAGAGAACTGTATGCATTTAAATACCTGATTTCATCTACTAGTTTTTCCTCTTTTCATTTCTCACAGGTTTTTGCTGTTTCATATTATAAAAAAGGTTCATTCTATGGGAAAATTTAGTGACAGATTAAGTATATTTCCTTAATCGCAATTCTGAGTGATGATAACATTATTTCTAACGTATATATTATCTGACTAACAAATCTTACATCTTATTGGCTGTCTCATTTTGTTCTTTTTCATATTTCACATTTATGACATGTTCAGACATACTATTGTTTTGTTAAGTAGGAATCTGTGTGGTCTTTGATGTAAGACATAATTTATTTGACAAGGAAATATGAGATGGTGCCCTGAATCTGTATTTATTTGAAGGACTGAGAATTTTTAGCATTGCAACAAGATATTCTCACCCAACATGTCACGGAAGGAACATTTGGTTAATCTGTTCTCTTGGGAATTAAAATATATGCATTTTTATTTTGAGGAATAATTTAAAATATTTTTATTGAGGGGAGTAAACAGGATTTTCATACATATATGATATCAATATATTGACTGATGCTATTACCTTTTCATAAGGGTATTTTTATATCTATAAATAGAACACTCCATTATGACAGGACTACAGTAAATACCACTAACATTGCAAATGACCACTAGTTCTTGGAATTCCATTAGGTTCGATATAAATCCAACACTTTTCTCATCAAAGCGACTTACATTTAAACATCACTTTCTCTTTTCAGTATTCTTCCATGCCATTTTACATGAGAAAGTTTAGTACACCAAGAACTCAGAGACTTCACCTGTCACCTTATACACTCTGCTGCTTATTAGTATTTCTGTTTATCACCACAGATCCTCCAAGTATCACAAAACTGTGGGGTGTTAAGACAAAAGACAATTGTTCTTTTTTTAAAATGCCACTGCAGCCCCTTGCTGTTGATAGTCCTTGAGAGATATGGAAGATGAGAACAGATTTTTGGTCCCATTTTCTACCATGATTTCTGCTTATTAAAAAAGTTATTTAGAACCAAATGACCGCTCATGAGTGACCCAGCATCTGAATGGCACATTCCTAATACACATTGTCTGATTTTCTCTTGCCAGAAGGAAGCATTAGGCATGGCTATTAAATGAACACTGGTTCTAAGCCTAAACTCTTGCTCCCATAGGTGTCACTAAAATGTTGCCGTCAACTTTAGCAGCAACAGGATTTAGCCACGGTACCAAAGTTAAATTGCTGGCAAACAGCCCAATCCTCCACTATTGAAATAAGTGGGAATTTTGCCATCCATGTCAGTGGAAAGTGGATTGATGTCTAATGTCTTTAAGTTGATGCCCTCTCCATTTCTCAGAAACAATAAAATTGATCACAAAGTAGATATGCATTTTGTGTCACATTATTGTAAATTTGGAAAGCTCCATGAAGCACCCCATAGCTATTCCAACATCAGTAAAGTTAATATAGGAGATCCTAGAACACGCTTGTCCCACAAGTATCAAAATACATAAATGCATTGGTGTGTATCCTAGTTTAGGAGTACTTTAAAATCATTTAATCCTTAAGTCAGGAAATAAATAATAAACTAATTTTATTTGTTCAGTTCAGATGGATAACCTCAAAACCTTGCTTTGCAGATTTGATTAATTTTCTACTACTAATAATGTAACAGAACTTTTTCTTATTTTTTCTTGTTTTATGGATATCTTGCAATAAAAAAATGTAGAGACTAATTGCCGTGATTTCTTGCTGAGAAAAGACTAAGAAATTGCCAAGCTACTGCTTACTTTTCAAATGTAAGCAAATAGACCCTCAAAAATACTAGAAAACATGACAGTTAAATTATGAAGGACTACTATTTTCATGTTTTAAATGTGTTCTTACCTTTTGATATCCATACACATGGCCTGAGGAAAAAAAATGAAAAGGAAAATTTCTTCAGAAAATATTATCAGTGAAGAATCTTCAGATTTTTCATTTTCACTTCACATTAGGCTTAGAAGGTCTCAGGATTACAGGAGCAGTGAATTAGAAAAGAGAGGGCATGGGAAGCAATCATTATTACTCACTGTTCTTTGACTTCTTGATTCCTTTCTTCCCTGATTCAGATAAAATTTTTTTTTTTTGTTTCCTTCAGGATTTGAATATACTTCTAGTACTCTGTTGTTCCTTACTTCATATTTTGTTTTTGTTGTCATCATCAGTTCCAAATTTCACTGTTGCTAGGTATCCTCCAGGGTGCCCTCCTCTTTCCTTTTTATTCCCATCCAAGTCCTGTGGCAGAATAGATTATTTGATGACTAGTTACCTTTTATCTTGGACTTGAATCAGGACATACCTACACAATTAACCAATGGATTCACAGTGTTTTCTTAATTATATATACTTTCATTTTCAAGCCCTACGCCAATGAAATAAAACACACCTAGCTTTCTTGTGCCTGTAATGCTGGTAGACTGTCTTGGTAATTCAGATTTGTAGTATACATATAATCTACTTCATCTTTGCATGTCCTACTGTAATCCTCTCCTCTCACACTGAATTGTATTCCTTTTCTTCCACTTTACCCAACCAGAATTTACTAGGAAAATTCTCTGTGCCCATGAAATGGTGGTACTAGTTGTACTACTAAATTGGGTTTGATTTTTTTCCCCTGAAAGTATGGCTTAGCTGCTTCATAGAAGACCTAGGTTTCTCTCCAGGCTTTGCCATAATTACAGCATCACTGAACATGAAATTACCAAAAAAAAAAAAAAAAAAAAACCAATCAACCAAACAAAAAAATCCAATAACAACCAACCACCAGCATGGCATTCCTCAGGGAGGGCATCTTATCAATGGCAGATACACCAGACAGAACAAATACACCCAGGGCAGCAGCGTTACGCTAGTCCTGCAGTCCGCGGATACACCTGAGTGCTGCTCTGGAGGCCTGGAAGGGCAGTTTGGTCTCCAAGGGGGGCAGTGTCAAGCTCCATGGTGGCTGTATGATATTTCCACCCACCTGCTAGTGCGGCGGTTACAGTGGAAAATCCCCCACTGGGCCCTATGAAGGGGGCCAATGGCCTTCTGCTCTGCCGTGGTTTCAGCTCCACTGGCCTAGAGGATTGCTCAGTATCATATTATTAGTTTCCTGAGCCTTCCCATTCCGACTCTGACTATGGGAGTTTTGGGGAAAGGTAAAAATAAGCTCTAGGTAGCATTTTTCCACTGCAGAGAAGCGTAGATACATTTTAACTTTTCAGTTAGGAAATGGTACTAACCCATCCAATTTGTAATAGGAATCTGCTGTCTCCTACTACATCGCAAGATAGAGGCAGCAGTGAAGAATCCCCCTCAAGTCTGCACACCAAACTGCTGCTGACTCGCTAAATCCCACCGCCTAAGGAAGAAGCAGATAATATTTGTTTGCTTGTGATACAAGCAGTAATGAATGCTTCTAATTTCCATTGCCTTAACAAAGGTAATTTGGCTTATAGCAAGTTATCATAACTATGCTTCTAAAAACTTTCCAAAAAGCAGATTTTATCCATTTTCATGCTGTCTTGGAGAACCTTTAGGGAGCAGTCTGGTGGTCACAGAAGTCAATTAGTTTTTGCCCAAGTAAGGGCTGCAAAAATCAGACTCCATATTACAAAATTAAAAGAAAAATAAAGGAGAGGTAATAGACAGCAATTGCCTCTCTCCGTTGTAACAATCTCTCTCTTTTACCTTGTCTGCAAATTTGTGCAATAAAATAATCGACATTTTTCATCATTATGTCTTTATATCTTTCATAAGAGCAATGCTCTCCTTGTTATCTTTATTCACTGCTGTAAAAAGAAATGAAAAAAACCCATCCCTTACTTCATAAAACAGAGCCTTTTTTAAAGCTTTCATTTTAGAGCTAGTGTTAGGCCATGATGAATTGCTGAATGGTTGATTTCCTGACACTCTTTCTTACTAACCTTTCCTGACAGCTTCTGGATTGCTCTACCTGGTAATTTGCACTATAATAATGGCTACAGTGAGATGTCTCCTAACTATTTCCTTTATTTTTAACAAGATTCTTAACACCCTCTGTAGGTGACAAAATGCAATTACAGACATGAAGTGTCCCCCGGAGGATGGTTGCTCACAGATGCCACCAGTACTTTAGCTGTGCAACTCTTAAATGAAACAAAAACAAAGAATCAGATTCTCTAAACATACAGTTCAAATAAAAATTTAATTAAAAGTTATGAAGGCATTTTATTGATTAACAATCTTAGTAATTAAATAGTGTAGCTGACATTTTTTTTTGTTGGATTTGTTCTTCCTTGGAGATCGCTAATTGTTGTATGGCTTTGCATTTATTGATAACTCTGTTTGATGAATACAGATGCCACCTTTTATGGTAGTCGTTGACAAAGTAATCATATTGTGAGAAACACCAGGCTTATGCAGTAACAGCTGTTGCAGTTATACATGCTGATATCCATTGGGAAAATGTGTTTGCTGCTATCATGGGTACACAATAAATGGAAGGTGCAATAAAGCACAAGCTAATATTTTGAAAATCCTTACAACTCTAGGAACTTTATTGCAGATTACAAGCACTTTGATCTCTGTCCAGTACTTAAGTCTTAATTATCAGACTAATTGCACAGACTATGTTCATTTTCAGTGGTAATCCTTTTGTGATTAGCTTCTGTGTTCAATAACTGACTTATCCTTTAATTAAAAGGACTATTAACCTTAAGGCTGCTGTTGCGGCTTGGGATTAAACCTATACAGAGTTAATATTTAATATCACTGTACAAAAGCTTTTGGTGAAAGGAATAGAATGGAAATACAGTGATTCCCCCTTTTACTGTAGCTTGTGATAAGTGATAACTTCAGTAAATATCAGTACAATGTATTTTACCTTGATATCCTATCTTAAATCCATTAAGGACATGCAAGAGTATGTATGCATTTTAAGCCCTTTTCCCATCTACAGGCACTCCATACTCACACTGCATAGTTCCCAAATCTTCCTATACGCTTATGATCAGAGGTTGATCTGCAATAAAAAAATAAGAAAAAAAAAAGAGAGAGAAGCACACATTGTGTTAATAAACTGAGAATTTGCTTTTTATTTATCTGACAGTGAGAAGTTTATTTAGGATAAAGGAAACACTAGGTGAAGTGATGTACTTTAGAGGGAAGGGTTCTATAATTTTGTTCAGAGCCACTTGCCACTGCAATTCAGCTGTCTGAAAAAGTAAGAAGCAAATCCAGAGTCATCAGTGCTCAAGTGTGTAGACCTTGCCAAAAAGCCAGATGCTGCTAAGGGAAGCTCTGTCTTTCCTAGTTTGGCATCTGGGTCCTTCTATGAGCCGCCATGCTCAGTGTCTGTCTGTCACTTACAGCTTTTCTGATGTGCTAATAATAAGCTATTCCTTTTCTGTTTAATATTTCTATACAAAAAGCCTCTCTGTCTCCATTAAGATAGCCGAGGACTCTCATATAGTTTAAAAGTAAGCTGTGTGCAAAGTCCTAAAATCTGCTCTCCTCAATACCCTCCCTGACCTATATGATGATGCTGTATCTATTGCTAAATCCAGTTTTTTTTTCTCTTTCTTCTAACTGTGGTGAAGGAACCTGATCAAACTTGACTTGCTAGAGACATTCTTCTCCACTGATACTATTTTCTTTATCTTCAATTCAGTTAATTTGGGGTTAATAATTGCTGAATTATTGTTACTTGTCATTAATAAAGACTATAACTACTAAAGAGCTGTTCACAACCCTTCCAAATCAAAGAGGAAAAATTATCAAATCCCACACATATTTAAAGCTATCACTGTATATCCCCATCCTTTCAGTGGGATTACTGTTATAGAATAAAATAAATAATCCTTCTGCTAGAGAATTTCCTTGTATTTAACTACAGCATTCTGATGATTCTTGGTAATTCCCTGTTTGCTGTTACCAGTCTTGTTATATAATGAGTCCACATAAAAAGTCTCAGGAATACAAAGGTGTTTCAAATGATAATAAAGAACCATTTAAAAACTTAGCATAAAGTAGAGTAAAAGCAGAGCAGTACTTGTGGTAACTGCAAAACTGAAGAAAGGAATTAAAATGAGTAGAGAAGTTGTTATGTGGAAGCCAACTCTGAGAATTCAACTGAAATTCAAGCCAGAAAATAAGCATAAGCTCCATGTTTAGAGTTGGAGATACTTATAGCAACTGTGCTGTCTTTTGGAGTTGGCTTTTTAACAGCTTTAATTCTATATTTCAATAGACAGCTATCAGTAATTCATGTAGATGCTTCCACACTGAGAAACTTCTGGGTAAACAGAAGTCACTGCCATTGACTAAATTCTGACTACTCATCTTAGATGACCAGAATGTGGTCTTCTCATCTGAAACACAGCAGCAGTAGCAGCCTCTCATCCCATTCCAGCTGCTGCCAGCTCTGCTAATTTGTACAATGATAAGCACCTATTTCCATTGCTGCTGCTAATCTTGTCATTTCCACGATGTCCTCTGTGCAAGTCTGAAGAGAAAAGGTCAGTGGTACAATCATGTACCATATATAAAATGAGGGAGGGAGGAAGGGAGGGACGAAGAGAGGGAGGAAATTAGAAATGTAAATGTTCAAGCTTGCCAAGGCACAGTAACAACTATTCAGACTAGCTCAAAATACTTCCCAGTTCCTAACATAAACAAGGAGCTTCTCCCCACTGCATTTAACCACAGTGGCACAGCATGTACTACACAAGACATCCTACTCAGGCTGAGGTAGACTAGCAAGAGTTTTCAGAAATATATGTTTAATGACAGACGCTATGCATATTTACTAAATCCTCTGAGGGTCCTTTTTTTGCCTTTTATTTTATACTATAGGAAATACTTAATACAATAGAAACATATGTATAGCATATACATAAAGAATATTTAAAGATGGTCTATAACTTTTTACTACCTTCACCCTGGAGAAAAAGGCAACTAAAACAATACAACAAAGATCTTTGAGCGCCACAAATGAAACTGGAAATAAAGTCAAAATTCAGACTAAACATGCTATTAAAATTTCTGAAATTAAATTAGCCTAGTTATACATATAGGGAGGAGGAGAGAGGGAACAAAGGAGAGACAAAAGGAGCCTCAGTGGGAGACTCCCCCTAAGCAAATCGTGCTGTTACTGTTCAGCCTGCAAGAAGGATCCGGCACTTTAGCCGCGACTTGAGGATGGTTCTGGAATTCACCTGTTGCTGTGTTAGTAGTGAAGGGAAGCCTGGAGAAGACGATGGCAAGTGCTTGTTTCAGCGGGTTGCTGCAGCTAAAGCAGAATAGATTTTTTGTGAAAGTAGAAGGTAAAATATTGAAGAGGAAAACTGAGGTTACTGTGTCCTTAGTTGGGGTGGCAAGATCCACTGTTAGACTGTGCAACAAACATCATGAGGAGGAGAAACTTGCTTGTCTCATTTTACGCGTTTTTCTTTAGGAATGGAATGATCAAGAAAATTCTAACATTGCCATCTATTTTTCTTTATCCTTTTCTCCAACCTCCCTCTTAAAATTATGAGCCATGTCCTGTAAACTAGAAGAACACACTAACCTGCTCCAGCTAATCTGCAGTTCTTTCCAAACTGACAGAATTAACAAGACTTGTTACACTTGGAACATACAGGCACATTATCAGCCTTTTAATTTTGTGATAAGTACATTTTTTTCTGGACTTCCATCACTCTCTTTTAAAAATCTCATGAAAAAGTGGGAAGAATATGGGATTTAATTGGCCTCCGGTTAATATTAGACTCACTGATTCATTGCTGTGTTTTTTGTATCTATGTTGTGATAGAAATAGATATTTGCTATCACTGTTATGGTGACACAGTGAGGTAGCAACTGGTTCCAAGAACTGTATTGCATTGCTTATCTTATATGCAGATAAGTGAATTCTGAACACTCAGGTGCTAAAATTATGAGGAAATGCTGAAAGAGCTGAGCCTGCTCAGCCTGGAGAAGAGAAGGCTGAGAGGGGACCTGATCAGTGTCTATAAGTACCTCAAGGGAGGCAGTGAGGAGGATGGGGCCGGCCTCTTTTCACTGGTGGCCGCTGACAGAACTAGAGGAAATGGGCACAAGCTGAAGCATCAAAAGTTCCACAGGAACTTAAGGAAAAATTTCCTGACAGTGAGGGTGACAGAGCACTGGCACAGGCTGCCCAGAGAGGTTGTGGAGTCTCCTTCCCTGGAGATCTTCAAGACCCGCTTGGATGCAGCCCTGTGCCACGTGCTCTAGGTGACCCTGCGTGTGCAGGGGGATTGGACTAGATGACTCTAGAGGTCCCTTCCAACCTTAGGCATTCTATGATTCTATGAAAATACACACATGACTAAACTGTTTAGCTCCACGAAGACTGGGAAAGGCTTTAAAGTTGAGAGAAACTTAACTGAACAAATTAAAAGAGATGCAAAACAACAATCAGTTGAAAGTCAGTGTTGACTGAAGTAATGCAGATGCAATAGAATACAGCGAGCTTCCTATGACAGTAACACCTCTCACTAAAACAAAAAAAAAGGGCATGGTCAGTGCGAAAGCCCTACCAATAAGCTGACTCCAGGTGATAAAAGCAAAGGGACTTCTTCCCTATGGGCCTTTTATCATGCATTTCTTTGAAATCTAGGTTTTGATATCGCTTACAAGTGGAATATTACAGGAATCAGACAACTGGTTCCACACAACAGCACTACATATTTAAAGCTAAATATAGGTAGTTTTGTATCACCATTTATTTTGTACGTCTATAATTCTTTTTAAAATGGAGAAGTCGTGGTTTTTATGAAGACTACAGCACCAGTCTATTTGTATTGTATTTTTAGAGACATTGTATTGATTGAAAGAGAATCATCTAACCTGAGATGTAAACGGTGACTGGCATTGGCCTTACCCTATGTGCTTAATATCACTGATTTGTCATGCTGAGTGATGTGAAAAGAGAACGATTGGTTGTTGATTATCGAACATCTCCACACAGGGCACATTTGGCATGTCAGATGAGAGGTTATTCTAATGAGCTAGAGTTGCTGCCAATTACTTAAGAGCCAGCGCCTCCACAAGCTATTTTCTACATCTTCAAGATGTTTAACTAAATTCCAGCTCGGTAACAGACTGCAAATAAGATAGTTACTCTGTAGAATCTGTGCATTTATAAGTACTTCAGTGTTGCTTCACCGGCACCTGCCTGCTAAGGGAACCCTTCATTCTGTGGTGATGACTAATTAACATATAGCACAGCAGTCACTGTAAGAAATGTTACGTCCTTTGTATAATCTGACAGACTTGCATAATTGAAACATCCCCTTGAACTTTCTATTTATTTACTGTATTCAGGAATTAAAGTTACATCAGATTTGAAAGTTGTTAAAAGAAAGCATTCTGGAATGAGACATCTGGGATTCTGCATGCCGTGTTATAGCAACACATCACGTTCTCCTTCAGGGAAAAGCTCTAGGCATTAGAGGAAGCATAACAACCAGTAAGGTGTAAACAGTGTATTTCTGATCATACATCAGAACTAGACATACTGATCATAAGTGTTTGTGGTTCAGTATTAGCCCTCTCTTTCCAGTAGTGTCAACCATACCATGCTCAGATCTTCTGTGATCCTGTCTTAATCCAGGAAGAATATTCTAGCTAGTCCCTTTCAGTTATTGAATTTTGCTTAAAATATACCTGGACCAGCACTGGACCTGGTTCTGGTCCAGTACTAAAATCATTATCCTCAAATATTTTAGTCACTACTGAATAGGAATTATTTTGATTGAAAATTAATGACTAACTAGAAAATTTCTATTTCAAATGCGATGAAACCTCTTACTATATTAATTAATCCAGGCTTTCTAGAGGTCTTGTCTGCTCAAGTAAACACTGGATTCTTAGTGATAACAATCCATATTATATGTGCAGATCATGACAGGTGAAAACAGTTCCTGTGTATTTCAGTTTCCTGTGTATTTTGTTAGGTGAAAACAGGACTTTATGTTAATTGTCATGGCACACATTGTTGTTTTGCTTTGTTTTTTTTTTTAGAGTAAAATTATGATGTCCTTCTGACATAGAAGATAAGTGAGAAAATAAAAGTCATTAACTATATTGATGTGGGAGGATATATACCCTTTACAATAATAGGGCTATAGATTTTGTTTAAAAATGGATATTTGGAGTAAAGTTTTGACTATTTTTTAAACCTTATTGAAACAGAATCAGGATACTTGTCTTAGAAACCCTAGAAAGTTCCTTTCTCTAATTTTATTATGCTGTCTACAAGAAAAGTCTTTATTTATCTGAGCTATTTTTATCCAAAATTCTTTCTGTGATGGCTACATTGTTTTCTTAAAAGAAGCTTTATGAAATCTGACAGTAACTAGCATATTACTATTGAATACATATGAGCTTTTTGGGGCCTTACAGACCTGAGCAGGCTCTGCGACTGCGCAACAACGTGTGCCTCAGGAGTGTTTCTCCTGGGCCACACGCACAGAAGGGCAGGCAGTGTGGGAATGCGCACGCAAAATACAGAATGAGTGCTTCGAAAGCAAATACTTAGTTTACAATAGAAAATCTATTTCAGTCAACCCTCATGTAAATACAAGATATTCTTAGGTGCACTAATATAATTTAGAGCTATTGAAATTAATCATTTTCTTCCGCTTTTCTTTACATTCATACAACATGAATGCTCTTTTAAAAACGGATTTTGTAATCATTTGTTGTGGGTTCTGCAGTTGAAGCACCTATATATTTTTCCTGATGAAATATTTGCTGCCTCCAATCACCTGGGGAACATTACCTTGATGAAGCCACTGAAATATGCTCCATCGGTCCCAGAGGGTTTTTCTAGCCTACTTTTCACCCTCTTCTTGCCAATTAAGCTGCCACATTATGTATGATAGTGAGGGTCACTTGTTTTTCCGAAGTGTTATTCTGAATTGGTGAAGATGACAGAAGCTTACTGGGGTGGTGAATAATTAGGATGGATCTTAAAGGCCCAAACCCCCATCTCACACTGCCACATGCTAACTATTTTTAACTTAAGCTCTATTCTTTTAGCAAGCTATATGCATTTTGCCAGGAAAAACTACTGTAGTATTCTGCCCCGGGTGTCTATATTTTCTATTAAAAAGCCACCAGATAAAATAAGCAGAGAGATGATATTGAAAAATATAAAGCATTTGAAGACAATAAATATGCCATTTGGGACTTACTTCGACTGAGTAAAACACAACATTGCTCTAGGATCACACAACATCATTTATATTACATTCAGTAAATATCTATAGCCAATCTTTCAGGTTTTGAATTTACATACCTCAGTTTATAAGCAAGGTAGAAAACACAATTCTTGTGGATGCTTTAAAACCAAGAATTGCTTTTCTAATAATTAGTCTTCACTGAAGTCAATGAGAGTTTTATTTCTGATAGTGGTTTCTTTTTAATAAGTAGCCCAGAATGTCTGTAAAGCTGTGATACTGTACAATCCCAAAATAAATAGAAACTGCAGAATGTAGCAGAGGCAGACTTTAGTAATTTCATGCTCTATGAAAAACATTTGGGATTCTAAAACAGTCTTTCCAAAAGGAAGACAAGTATCTTAATGCTTCACTACTGCCTAAGACATTTAATGAAAGGCCTTAGGAAATAGAAAATCATTGATACTGGGTGAAGTTTTTAAATGAAAGAGCAGAGATGTCTCAGCTTGGCAATTTCTCTTCAATACCTATTAACAAGCCTTATTGTAATGATCACTAGAAGCGAAGGAGCACGCACAACAATAACGTAAGGCTGCATCGTGACTTTTCTCCTTTCCCTCCTAAATTGGGATGATGGTGCATTTTTTAATCAAATCCCTTAATTTAGCTCTAATTTGGCAGAGCATGCAAGAACTGGAAGATTTGAAAAACAGATGGAATTTATAAAAATAAATTAGATTAACCTTCAGGAAATACTTAGATCCTAGTTATCATCTTCTATTTAATAGTAGTTACATAGTCGTATAACATCTCTTAACTTTATCCTGTTCTTTCTTGTACTTTTTTCCTTCATCTCAGCTCAAGGAACGTTACTTCGGAGCTATCAAGTGTTCTTGGTTTACACAGGCATAATACGATTCCTTATACTGTAAGGGATGCCAGACTTTTTTCTTAAATATAAATAAATATCAGTAATTAAAAAAGAGTTGTTCCTCTGAAGTAGCTGCAGCCTGTAATTTGTGAACTGAGAGACAGGCTCCATGTGCTGAGGCAGAGGACTACAAGTTGCACCTGTAACATGTCTTGGGTCACCTTGCTCTTCCAGCTACATAAAAGCACCTTCTTTTCAACTGCACTGTAAGTAGTGCTACGCATTACTTAAGAAATGGGCTTTCTATCTTCAGAAAAAGATAAAGATTTGAAGCAGCTGAAAACAGAATTGCAAATCAGACTATAGTTTATGCCTGTTTCAAGCTACTGAGGGCTGCACTGCCTCACCCAGCCCCCAAATACTGGTTTAAAGGTAAAAACCATCCCCTCAGCCTTAAGGGTAGAACAAATATCCTTATATTTTGGTGGGTTTACCCCTTCCTCTAGAGCATGCATTTTGGGGGGATGGCATTCTTCTAAAAAGGACAACTTGGTATTGGTTTCCATGTGGCAGTTTGCCCTCTCTACCTAGGACTTAAAGTTGACAATTTTGGTTACCCATTTCTCTACCTCTTACTTCACACATTTCAATAAAGAGCAGCAGCAGCAATAGAAAAGCCAGGTGCAGACAAAATATCCCAGAAAACCCACATCAGTGTTTCCATACATAGGTTCTTTAAGATATTCTGTAATAGCATAGTAAGGGCAGTAGCAAGCAGGTGACGGATATAATGTTTATTTTAGAGTTAGTGATAAATCACTGTGAGATAATAATGGGAGCATATGTCTCCAACAGCTTTTCAGAAAAGGTGTTCTGTTCTAAATGTAAACTAGTGGACCAAAGAGATAGTGAAGATTTATTTCCTCTTTCCTGGCAGAAATAGATTTCTTTCCTTAGTATATTAATGATGATACATTAAAAATGTTTACAAAATACCATCACTTGAAATTACAAAATGAATGTAATTAAATTGTCTACAAGCCCTTAGGGCTGTGAACACCAGCTTACGCATTAGTGAGACAGATTGCAAGCTAGGATTCTAGTTGCTTCTCTCATGCTGGGGAGAAGTGGAAGTAGCATTGCCACAGAGAGCTGTGCCACTGCACAAAAGCAGCACTGCAGCATGGCAGAGAGGAGACCTTCCAGTGATGGCTCGAACCAACTGGAAATGCTGCCAGCATGAACAGCACTGCCAATTTATATCTCTGACCAAGGCTATCTGGAAGAATATTTACTATAATCTACACTTTTAGCAGTTTGGAATTGCTATGGTTATTCTGAAAAAAGGTCTTATGTAAAAAAGTCTAGGAGATGTAAAGGGATCTTTTCCTGAAAAACAAGATTTCCTAAGGAATGGCATCATTCTTTTGCCAGACAGTTACTCTGTGGATAGAACAGAGCTCTTAACTAAGCTATGTGACCAAGCCAAAGCATATCTGTATTTGTAGGCTCTGAAGTCATTACTATTGGCACTACCTAATCGTTGTCTTGGTATTTATAATCACCAGTATCTAATGGGGCTTCTCTACAGTTTTGTATTCTTTCGGGTAACTGGTTTCCTCATTCAAAGTGTTAGAACACAACGGCATCCTTCATCCACTGCCTGTCAGTTGTTATTGCTAGCTGGCCAGGGGTATAAATCATGCAAACAGCAAACTCCACCAACAGAATGGAACATTAAAAGTCAGCAGAAGAGATGGGAATGAGGATGAGGTTCTTGAGAAAAGAAGGATTTAACGCTTAATACTTTATTAACAAGCCAACTCCTACACCTACAAATCCAAATCCTTTGCAGCTTTTTGAGGAAGATTTTGCTCATTCTTGTTATCTTTACTAAAACCTGCCTGTTAGTCCTGGCAGAGCAGTTCACCTTGGGAAAATGAGGGCATGCACTTTCCTACCCTGGGCATGGTCCTCTGCTTTGAATGTTCAACATTTCCAGGCCTGCCTGGAGCCACCTGGATTCTGAAGGGGATGTTGAGTAGCAAGGGGTGGTCATCCTTCCTGCTTCCTGCCAGTTACAGCCTGCACTCGTGCTGTTGCAGTCTCTCCCAGGCCCAGAAATCTGACCTACTGCACACCTGCAAGGCTGAATTTGGATGTGGCAATTCTGGGTTCGGTCCAGACCTTCATGAGCTAAGAACCCAAGGAAACCAGGGCAGAAGTGGGAGAAGCACAGTTTTAACATGCTATACCTATTCTTGTACACATTAGAGGAAGAATCAAATTGACAGCACAGAAAATTTTCTTTTGAATCTTACCATATTTGCTCTTTTGATTTGAGAAACCACCACCTCAAACAGCCCCTCTACTGCTTGTTGTGTTCAGTAGGATTACTGCCGTTGTTTTGTTTTCAGTTCACACTCGAACATCTACTATTGGTCACTGTCAAAGACAGGCTCCTGGATTTGACAAGCATTCATTTGGAAATCCCTGTATTCTTATTTTCCTCCAGCTCCCTTTTAGATGGTTTTGAAGAATATCATTAGAGAAAAGCCATGCTATATTTATTCTTAAAAACATGCCCTATGCTAAGATGTCTCCACAAAACTGCACAGTAGACAATTTAGAAAATATTTAATTCATTACAAAATCTGAATTGTACATTGTATAACGTTTTATATTGAATTAAATCTGTATTGAATTACAGATTTTGTAATGAATTAAATCCTCCTTTATTGTTCAAGGTGCAATATATTATTCATAAATAGTGTGTAACAGTGAAGGCAATGTATCAACATACAGTTGTATATTAACTCAGTATAACAGTTATTCTGTTAGATATGCTAGCACAAAAAGGCCAGAGACAAGCACAGAGTATTTTATCAGACAGTTCAGTCAACTCAGTGGATTTGAAACTCTCTCAAAGAAGCTGTTACCTAGAGCCTCACCTTACACTGCTGTGCTTGAATGTGCAAGAAGGCCCTCCAGCACCTATGAGAAGGTGCGAAGTTCAGAACACAAATGCTTTTGGCTACTTACCACCATTTTCCCGAAACATTTTTACACTTAATTAAAGGCTGCCTCAAAACTAGAGCTCTCCTTTTCACTGAGGGTAGTCAGCTGTAGTGTGGAGAGCTAGTCCCAAAGGTTCTTTTCAATTAACACAGATACCGGATACTTGCCACAGGACTCCAAAGGAAATCTCTTTTGTTTAGTCACAAATACATCGGTGTAAAGCTAGTGAAAAGAAAGCTAGATTAAGTCTAGTAAAGTAAATACGTTTCTCCTATTAATATTGAAACAACATAGGGAAAGTCACTTTGCTACTTTATCATTTCAGTGCTCTCCTTTACTCATTGTATAAAATTCAGCTTTTTTGTACCTTTATAGACTACAGGAATGCTACATGCTGTTCATAATGACACTACATTTATTTTCTGTGTTACAGCAATCACACTCTTTCCTTAGATGTTCTCTTAAAAGACACAATAGAATGAATAAATTTCAGTTACTCCTGTTCTGTAAATTTCTGTCCATAGTAATTAAAACACTTTCACAATACCAGATATGTTAGAAACACTTGAAAGCACCTTCCAGATATCTGAGAACTACATCATCTCTTCTGTAAACTCAGTACTACAGGGACTAAGCAGGAGAAACTTAATATTACATCTTCTAGTCACTGTTTTCTGACTTTAGCAGGAATAACAGCTTCACCCTAAGTTTTCTTCTATGAGCTTTTTGGACTACAATTTCCTATTTTGCCTCCTTTCAAGGAATAAATCAAGGTGCCTGGGCTTAAAAACAGGTGGTGGGTTTTGCCTCTAATTAAGAGAGCATCTTCTAAAGCCAGATTTTACTTGCATCTCTGTGGAACTAGTACAAAACTTCAATTTATCATATTTCACAGAGTGATCTCTGACCCATGCTTGTCACTTATCCAAAGATGTGTGACAAACTTGATACAGACCCTAAGTTTGAATGCTAATCAGACTAAGAAGGGAGGTAGATAAGTAGGTCATGGTCTTCCTGCTCTCTACTGATGAGGTGATCTTGCTGAGTAGGCAAGGAGAAAGCCATATATTGTGGCCTCTGAGGTAGGGCTGTAGAACATATTGCCTTGGACAGACTGGGAAAAGGTGCTAAGTCAGCAACTCCAAAATGGAAAGAGACCCTGAAGCAACACAGAAGAGGTTGATTTCAGACCATCAACTATGTCAGCCTCTTGGCAGAGAAGGTAGGACACCCATTCAACATGGAGCACCTGACTAATAGTTCCCTGAGGTGACTGGTTTTCCACAGTTCCTGTTACCTAGATCTCAGTGATTCAACTTTGGCAGCCTTCGAGTTCCGGGAATCAACCCTCAAACCATATGTGATATCTATGGTTGCTCAGTCCACTATAGTCTGTTCCTCCCTTTCTTATATCATAGAGCAGGAAACATACAGCTATTTTTTGTCTCCTCCAAAAAGGGCAGTGGACAGATCTGCTCCAGGAACCCCAGGTGGTCCATGTTCCTCAGAGCATTCTGCAGCTCAGCTGTTCTTAGCCTCTTCCGTTCTGCTTTGAAAGTCATGTTTGTTTATCATTTGGAGTGAGATGAGATGTGGAACCACCAGACAACTGCTCTCTCCTGCTGAGTACATAAATATGCCATTTGGAGTAGACTAGCAGCAACATTAAATACTGAGTTCAGTTCAACTTAGACTACCCATGGTGCTTGGGTATTTTCCCAGGAAATATTTCATCTCAGCATGCTTACAAGGGAACCTATATTAATCTCAAGTGGGGACTTTACCTATCGATCTACTTACTCGCTGAGAGAGAGAGGAGCTCCTCCTTCATTCTATACACTGAGAATGAAAAGCATGGCCTGTTAGAAGTATAAGATTAATCCAAAACAATCCACGAAGTGTTTCAGGTCAGCTGGAAGAGCTGTTTTAAAAAATAAAATCATTTTCAGGAGCATTAAAAAGTATCCTAACCTGAAGGAGTGACAAAGTCAAAGTCATATCTATATCAAGCTTTTTGTATTTTTTTAAACCTTTAGATATATCTTTTTTGATCAGAGTTGTATCTTTTTTATTTTATGTTCCAGTGCTCCTTTGAGGCTACCTATGTGCCATACTGCCTTGAAGTGGTACATCTGTTCTTTCATTATGCTCTGTTCAGGTATTTAAATACCTGGACCAAACCCCAGACTCAATATTTACCTGCTATTTTAATACAGCTGAACTATCTCTTCTCTACTTGGCAGTCAGTGTTATTGCACAGACTGTAGAGTTAAGACCATAAATTTTTCTGTGTGTCCAATAAATGTGCTCTTTCAGTAGGTTAATGCTGGTATTCTGCAATTATTTCAAACAGGTGGGCACTCTGACACTTGCCATTAGCCAGTCCACAACACACAAATGTATTGATCAAGTCAGAGATGCACTTCTGACTTGTGCTAATCAATATATTAGTCCTCCAAGGGTTTTTGCAGCGTAATAAGCAGGAAATGTATATACCACTGCTAAATTTCTGTCTCTTCGGGGAGCAACTTGGTGCACTTACAGAAGAGCTGATGTACTGATTCACAGTAAAGTGAAATGTGTGTAGGTAAAGTTTTGAGGAAGACTGATGGGTATACTTGCAAAGCTTGCAGGATTATAGCACTTAATATTCAGCTATGGAGCTACTGTGCAGTCACACTTTTTCTTGCAAGTTCTCCAAAACTAACTCGAGCTAGACCTGCTTTGGGCACCCCCAAGGAAGCCAAATGATGCCACAGGCTGTGTTTTTGATGAGGAATTAGCGGCTCCTGTTCCCACTCATCTAGTGCTGAACATATTCTTCAGTATGCTCTCGGGCTTTTTGCTTCAGAAGGTGATAATCTGAAAGAGCGTGTCAGCGGCTGATCTTAAAATCTTGTATTTACCATACCTCATTTATCAGCTGTGAAGTGGTAGCTCTACAATAACAGTGGCAAGTCACGCATTTTCTGTCAGTCTGACAAAAAAAAAAAAGAACAAATCTCTTCTCCACATGCAGTTGAAATAAAACTTGCTGGAGTCTGACACTGTGAAGCATTGGAGTCTTTGAATCTAGAGGTAAGGTTAGAGATCCTTCTTCACATTAAATTTGTTGAGCCACTTTCCAACAGATCTTTTATTAAATAGTCACAGAATAACACATCTAATCTCTAGTCAGTGCTGCCACTTTCAGTGGCAGTAAATTTCAGTAAATTTTTGTGTTCTCTCTGATAAAGTGGCAGATAGAGGGCGTTAATAGGTTGCAGCTAGGATTCTGGTCTGTGCAAAGCAATGCTGACCACAGAGATGTCACGAACAATAGTTGTGTTATCTAAAGTTTGCAGTAGCAAAAATGATGTAGGGAAAAAGCCATCCAAAAACATTAACTTATGTTTACAGAGAAATGGTTTAACCGAAATAGATGACAAAAATACATGTTATTATCAATTTCTAGCTTCAGTTTCTACTCTATTCCCATAGTTAACATTCACCTCAAAACAATGAGTTGAACACTCAATAATTCTCTCTTTTTTCTGGATCTCAGTGTGTATATACCAAACCTAGATATCTGGCCCTTCTGTTTCTCTAAATTGAAGATATCCGATCAGACATTTTCATGAAGTCTTTGATACCCAAAACACATATACAAGCTTTAAGTAAAAATATAGTTAAGCACTACCACCATTTGACCCATTTCTCAGTGCCCTACTCTATTCAGGAGACAAAACTCCTTCTGAGAGGCACAAATGGAACCTAGGAATTCTTAATCTCAAAATTCAGTGTGTAATCCACTGGCACAGCGTGGGTCATATATTTTAATGGGCAGTGTACATAGATATAAGTGTACTACTGCAAGCAGCTAATTGATTTATTCTTTTAATGGAGGAAGTCTGGTCTGTTAATCTGAATGCACTGTGTTCAAACCCTACTGATGATCCAACATAAATTGTTGTTTTATTAAGTAAAGACTTAAATATGATTGATATAATTTAAGCTATTTAATCTTCCATTGTAGAATGATTAAGATTCATCCATCTGTTCTATAATCAAAGAAGTTTTGAAGCTAATAGTATAACAAGTGTTTTTACTAATCCCAAATTGTTGGGATAGTTCTCATCTGGGAGCAGTGTGGGACACAGCAGGAGGAACAGTCCGACTCTATTAGCAGTGATTAGTATAACTTTAAGCTATAATTACTTGGGTACATTCACACAAGAGCTGCTACCCAGCCATTAAGCATCCTGAAGAGGATGATCTTTTGTACCACAAGGTCCCGCAGTTTTTTTGACAATTGAGAAGTTTATCTCCACCAAGTGCCGGAAAGGCGACTCAAGCACAGGCAAAGTCTCTGATGGACTTCAACTCTTTTTTAGTGGCTGACAATTAAAAAAAAAAAAAAAAGATATATCATATTTCTGAGCTTCACTACTTAATTGGGATAGCTAGCCATTAAATGATATGACAGTTGAACTAAGCTGAAGGCTCACCGTGCTTATCAAAACTTTATTGAACTGACGGGTTAATAAATTTTAAACTACCAAGTTCACTTTGTGTAGAAGATAAGGATACATCTATATACTCAATAATGCAAGAGACATGAGTTTTATTCACAGTTCCATCACATTCCGCACTGCTCCACATTTTCGGTGTTCTACCTTCTGCATTTTTACCTTCTCAGGACTGTAATCTACTTCTTCTGCACTAGTTACTGGAACTTCTGTCTGCCACAAGTTACTTAAATTGTCTTGCTTCTCCAACTTCATTTTATTCTCACAAACCTTCACAAAAAAACAGCAAAATTCCAACCAGCTCCGCTTTATTTTCAGGAATTACACTTACCTCTTCTTCCATGGCAGGAGCTATCGTCAATAACCTGGACTTTAAAAGGAGCTAAATAATTCCTAAAGTGCAAAAACAGTGACTATGACAAAAAGTGACTATGACTTAAAGAAAGTGCTTTAGGGACATGCTTACTCACTGGGAGAACAGAATGATTCTAGCAGCTTTTTCCATCAGATAGCATTGCCCCCTGAGTGAAGTTCAACATTGCATACATTCACAGAGAAAAATCTTTCAGTTTTCTTCAAGTACACAACAAAATTCTTTAATTCTTAAGGCTCATGCATAAAAGGCAAGTTGTAAGGTCTTTCTCTTGTGACCCTGGGAGAAATCAGAGTTTATGCCCTATTTGTGTAACAGTATTTGTTACAGAAAAAATAAAATAAAATAAAATAAAATAAAATAAAATAAAATAAAATAAAATAAAATAAAATAAAATAAAATAAAACATGTTTCTGGTCACTATGGCAGAGAAGAATCAGAAGATGACAGCTATGAACTCACATGAAAAAATAAAATAGATATATAAAACAGAACTCTAATTTGATTGTTCAAGCTAGAATTGTAAAAATAAATGGAACAATAAAGATAAGAAACGAAGAAACATAAAATATAAAACAGAATCAACTAGAAACTTCACCAATGACTTTCCAAGCTTGCTGACCTCTGCCAGCTTAAAGAAACTGCTCACATCTCAGAGTCTTTATTTCATTTCAAATTAATATTCATTTTGCCTGGGAAAGGACTGAACAAAATCTGACCCAGGACTATAGTTAGTTTTGGTGTCTTATTTACTCAATAGCGAGTTATCTTCAAAGATAAAATATCTACTTTAGCTCTCCTTCTGAATAGTAATCTTTCATATTTTTCCTGTTTACCTTGCTATCTTCTTGCAAGCACCATCCATTATTGCCACAAAGGTTTATCTCATGAGTAAAGAATGCACAGTCACCTAGGAAGAGAAACAAATGGGAAATTTTTATGCCCTTTTCCACTAACTAGAGTCAGCAAATAGTACCTTGCTTCATTCTATCACAAATTAAGTAAATTTAAAATGCTATTTTTTTTACATTTTAAGTCACTAGTTATACTAACCCTTTTTTATATTTGAAAAACATTTCTACATTGCAAAGTTCCTTGTATAACTGTTAAAATGAATGAGAATTAATTAGGCTTTTCTATTTGTAAAAAGGTTAAACCTGATAATGCTATTTCAGGCAACACGTTGGCTCCTTTCTCCTATTCTTTAATAAGCAGCCAGGGGCTTTTTTGCAATATTGTGCAAGAGCTGAGACCTGCAAGTGCATCAGAGAAAAATGTGTAGATTGAAGTGGGTAGAGCAGAGTGACATTACCTGCATTTCATACTAAGCAAAGTTACCTACATGGCACTGCTACTGCTTCGTTTGACTGCTTATTGAGAGAGAAAAACTGTTTAAGAGGAAAAAGACACTAATTCCAGAAAGCTGTAAAGCCTTCCTTGTTCCCCTTTGCAAGCCAATGACAAAGTGCTTTGTCTATATCAGGAATCTATCAGACCTTTTCTTCATAGTTAGATTTTGTTATTTAAAAAAACCCCTAAAATTTGGATCAGGATACTGCAAACTTGTTACATAAGGTCAAATTCAATCACTGCATGTTCTATTAGAAATAGCTCATTATGGAGTGTATCCCCTATACTCTGTCACTTTCCTAACACCTTATCTATTTACCTGAATGTAAAATCATGAAAGCATTCCCTGCACCCTTGTGCACTGCGTTATGGACCCTTAATCCTGAAGGAGGCAAGCAGGCTGGTCTCTACTCTGCTTAGACTGAGATTGTAGACTTTTGTTCTAGCCTTCCTCTACAAAATAAAAATACAGTGTTTTATTCTGCAAAGGTCTTGATTTCCTTATGCTTTCATCATAATTCCCGGTGGTGGGTTTAACTGATCTCCCTGCTATGACATCCCCTGAGCTGTCTTTTACTTCTACAGTTAGGGCTGAGCTAGAGCAGTTAAGGCTTGTAGCTGCATTCAGTGTGTGTGATTCAGCCAAGTTGACAACTTAATATGGGCTCTAAAAAGCCAACTGGTCAGCTTTGGTACTCATACACTGAGAAACCTCCGAGAATTGTGGCCTCCTAAATGCCAAAGCACATGCTAAACAGAAATCAAGAACACTCAGTTCATTAATAAACCTTAGGTTCATGAAGTAGTTAGCAGTAGATACTGCCAGTATAAAACCTATTTTCATTTAATCAGGCAGAAAGAGAAAGACTTCCTACTGCAATGCATTATAATAAAAGAAACAAAAGTAATTTATCCATATCCACTGCTTCATGAATATATGTCAGAGTTCTTTTGAACAGAAAAACTGCTGATCAGCATACATTATAAAAACTAAATATTGAACCAAATCACTGATCACTTGGCAAAGTTGTCACTTTATTTCTGAGAAGAGATTAACTGGATACAAGGTGGGCTCACAGACAAACTATTCTAAATTGGACCAGAAATCATCGGCCACCTACAGTCTGAATTTGACCCCATTATATTAAACAAAGAGCCCTGAGAAATAATTGAGCTGGGAGCTGCACAACAGCCTAAACCCCCGCTGGCTGACAGTGTCCAGCAGAGAACAAATGAACCCACTACTAATGCTAGTCAACAGCTTCTTCAGAGGATTGAACTTAACCTCTAAAGAAAAAAAACAATGTTCTGCTTGGTCCTTATCAGCCAACACAATGTAGAAAACTGCCCAAATCCTCAGCTAGTGCAGATTGTTAAAGCCCTTCTGAACCCAAAAGTCGACAGTGTCGACTAAGATCTTCCTGTGTTCTACCTGCAAACCCGAACAAGTGACAAGGGTGACAAACAAGCTCCAAAATGTCGGAGGATTCTGCTTACTGATGTAGGCTTTAGAGAAGGCACAATTCTTTGGCAGTCCCTAGGGCAAAGACGGAGTTCCCAAAAGCACAGGAATACAGATTTGGAATGGAACACTATGTACCTCTTGCTCTGGGATAAATTGGTAGATCCTCTTGCATTTTGCTAAAAATTCTTAAAAAAAATCTGGAACAAAATGATTAGTTCAGTCTTTTCACATTCTTTCAAATGGTCTTCTGAGTATAAGAACTCGCAGCTGAGTTCTGAGTTGCAGCAAGTCTGATGCAGAGACAGTACATCATCTACAACGCACACGTACAGTACACCGATAATGCTGGTACCACATAGCAGGTCACTCTGATTAGGACTCTTTTGCCATACATTGTGTTTTGTCTTTTTTTCTGCAACTGATCAGGGAATCTCAAAATTAATTAAATCTCTTGATGCACTTAGACAGCTTGTGGAATAAATGGTAAGATGTTAGCGACACTGAACTTGTTCATTTGATTTCATCTCTGTAACCTGAGCTCCAATTTAATGCTGAATCCTCCACCTTCCTGAAGATTAATTACTGCACCAGTTAGCAAGTCATCTCACCTTCTTTCATATGTGAAAAGTGTAAGTCATTAGAAATTTAACTCAGGTACTATTCAAACTTATACATGACCAGTGAAAATTTAGTTAAACATTTAATACTTAAATATATATAGCACTTCAACACTTTTCTCAAAACCACCTCAGAGGCCAAGTCAAGCCAAGTGATGTTATAGGTAAAAGAATGTGACTGACATTTAAATTCTGCTTTCAGTTGTACCAGTAGAGATACAGATACCTCACTACTCCCAATATCAATAGTTCTTTGGATTTACGCTTGTGGTTGGGAACAAATGTTAATTCTTTGGCTTTCCTTTTTAATATGTTATAGTGCGATAGAAATGAGATGCTTATTGTCAGCATGGCATTGCCAAACTTAGTCTGTAATTATGCCATGCAAGTCCTTTCCACTGGTTTTGCAGTAGTCTGACACACAGTGAAGGATGCACAAGAAGCTGAGCGAAACTGCACTATTAAATGACAGCACTCAGATTGCAAACACTCTGCTCTGGATCTTGCATGTGTTTAAATAAGATGAGGTACACAGAGAACTTCAGCAGGCTCCATGTTACGATAACTGTCACGATGAGATGCTAAGTGCTGGCAGCAGATGTGCGCCTGTGCTAGAAGCAAAATTCTGGCAGAGAAAGCAAGTACAACAAGTTGAAAGCATAACAAAGAGAAACACTGGAATGCAAAGCAGTATAGATGCTCATCAGCCTAAGCATGACGTGTTGAAGAGACTTTAGTTTGTGCACTAGAGAGTAACAACTTTGAAAAGTTAGTCACCAGAATAATATTAATTTCTCAGATACCAAACCAAGCATGCTTTCCTGAGAATATCAAATCTTTTAAACCTCCTACCTTTTCAGAAGTCAGAAGATGACCTTAAATACAGCTCAGGTTTAGACAAATCCTAGTTAACGTATTAAGTCCAGCAAACCGAAACGCCATCCACACAGAGAAAGTGCATGTGTCATGTGCTAGCCCAAGCAAACTTAATTCTGCATCATAATTTCTTCATAGTCATTTCTGTGCTCCCACAAAGTACAGCCAGATTTGCAGACACTTATAATCTAGATACTTACTGCAATTAAAAAATATTTAAAAATTCAAAACAACAAAAAAAACCCTGAAGAAACAGCGCTTCCTTGTATGTAGAAAAAAAAAAACAAAAAACCAAATCTGACTAAACTAAACACTTAATAGTCCCTACAATCACCATAGCTCTGAGCATTTCTATCAATATTACAAGTGCTTTTGGCAGAACAAGTGGCTTTTCTGCTGCGTAATGGTATAAACATCCCTATTTGTAGTACTCTAAAATATGGTCCTTATACCATAACACTGACCTCAGTGAATCTTTCCATGAATCCATCGTGTGAAAAAGGCTAAAGGTGGCTCTGGATTTATCCACTTTGGGCTAATTGATTATTACAATAGTGGCTTCAGAATCTAAACTCTACACTGCTTCTCCATACAGATCCTAAAGGACTACTTACAGCACCATCAAGAACAAGCAACAGTTGCCTCCAGGAACACCCTCAGGACTAGTATTTTTTTTCTCAAGTTTCTTGGGTTCCTTCAGTTATATCCCCTAGGAAGGCACCCAAGCATAAGCATTGCTGTTGCTTTAATAGGGTACCAGGTTGCCTGTTACAAACAACAAGCAACAAGTCTTGCATTAATTCAGATGTCCATCCCTTATCTTGACATCTGAAAATGGCACCTTCTGGCAGCTTCCCCTTTGGTGTTGTCTCTGCTTTAAGGATGATGTATAGTGTCATTTTTTTTTACCTGCTAGGACCACCAGCAAAGTGGCAATACTGTGGGTTCTTTTTGTTTGTTTGTTTTTCATCCATTGACAGAATTTTTGATGAGTGATTTGGGACTTTTGTATTGCACAGTAATATTATGTCTGAAAAACCAATGTTTTTCTGAAGAGAAAAAGGGATATTTGTGTTCTTGTATGCATTTGTGAGTTCTACATTGCAGAAATGATACTATTTATTTATCCTAGCACTGTTTTACATCTAACACCTTAGTTATCTAACATGCCAACAAAGGCCAATTTTGACATTTGGCTCAGCAGCGGCTATGAAGGAATCTTTAGTTACAATAGGAACCTTGGAAAAAGCCCTCTCTGAGGCTAATGGGATTTTTTTTTTTTTGTTTAGGAATTTCTTCACGTGAATTCAGAATTCCACCATTAACAATATCACATTTTTCCTGTTAGACTTATGGAATGAGATAGGTGGGAAAAAAAAACAACAAAAACAAAAAAACCACTTAGTAGGTTCTCAACTATCATATAATACAGAATGTTTCCAAACTACCTTCAAAAGGCTAAAGCTGTGAATCTACTAACTCAAGTATCCAACAAAAATGGTAATTCAGATGTTTTAGAAAGCAGACAGGAAATTGTGTGTTACCTGTATTGTCACAGGACGCACCTGGCCACAGGAACCCAGGAGGAAGCAAGCGGTAGGAAGCGTTTCTATCTGCCCTCGGCTTTAAAGCAGACAGGGGTTCCGAGCAGCTGCTCTGCCGGGGTCTGGTTGTCATCGTTAACAGGAGGAGCACAAGAGCTGCAGCTCTCAGAACCTTCCCTCCCTGGGGTAAGTGGTAGAGGCTAATTAGGCAGCATAGCTAGTTAGCGGCTATACTAGAGTAGCTAAGGAAGAGTCTTGTCATTCCTTACCATCTTAATAATGAACTTTCCCCTTTTATTTTTCCCAAATCTATGCTTTTAAATGAAACAGTTCTTTCACTGTGAAATCTCTTCAGGTGACTAAGCTGACAAGGTATGTCACTGATATGCTGAAAAAGTCACCACAAAGTGTTTCAGGCAACTTTTTCCTGTAGGTAGGTCTAAGAGCACCCTTGGATTTTAAATCCCTAAAGGATGAGAAATAATCTTTCTGAATTTAAATGTAACGTTAACACTGGTCTGCAGAGACTTATCAGTTAAAGCTTTTGATGGAAAAAGCTTTCACTTTACATCATCCCACGTTATCATGCCACATTTTTATCTTTCTGGAATGCAGTGTCCTTCTTGTGATGGGATAGACAAGACGTTTTAATTCTTCCCTTATTGAGCACCTCTCCCACAAAAACTGCCTCCTTGCCAGTTTAACACTTCCAGCTTATCAGATCCTTTTGTTTTTGGTTTGATGCAAGGTAAACTAATAACAGATTTTTTTTTTTGCTGCATGCTAAAAGGATTGGTATACTTTCATCAAAGATCTTATCTGCTCTTGCTCATAATGATATAAGGGTTAGTAAATAGAAATATCATGGCAAAAATAAATATAAATAATAGAGCTATTGAAGTTAGTGGGAGCAATTTTGCTAGAAAACAAATAATACTGATAAATGTATTTTATCTTCCTGTCTTTTCAACTCAGAACAGAATTGTAGAAACCTGAATCTCGCACAAAATTCTGGCTCCCCACAGGCACGTTGCATGAGTACTCAGACTCACCTTTCTATTAGCAAAGTGGCTTCTAATTTCTTTGGGTTTTGTTTTACATTTTTATCATTTTGTGTCATTCACCAGCTGATAAAATCAGAAGGCATCATCATTAGACATAAGCATACCTGCCTTTTTCAGAAACTCCTACTGGAATATCAGATCAAAACATCGTGCCTGAGGCACACAGCTGTGGATGTGAGCAGCTTTTGGAAGATAAAGCTGTGCCACGATGAAGAACATCACATTAGATTTTCATGGAAAATGTTGGTAGCTGACTTCATTCAGAGATGGGAAGTTCTTCAGCACAGACAAAAGCCGATACCAAAGCAGTCCCCAGCCGAGGCGCCCCTGAGCACAGCCAGTGTCCTTGCCGGGGTCCCAGCCCTGGCCTGTGGTCCCTGCCGGTAGGCACGTCTGCCACAGCGGTGAGATTCTAGCCAAGCTTTCTAGGATAAGAAAGGCCAGCCAAGAGGTGCAAGGAGACAGTGCAAAAGCTAAGAACAGCCGGTGATGTCAGTGGGCAGAAGCCCCTTCGCAGCCCCAAACGAGGCAGTATTCCAAAGGCTGGAACTGAGTACAGAACACAGACTGCTGTGTTCAGTCCTGAGGTCCTTTGTCAGGCAATAAGCCCCTTTTTCCAAAGTTTCAGACAGGAAACCTCTTGCCAATCGCTATGAATGTTGGAAGTTTGCAGCAACTCTTGTAAGGGCGCTAAACTACCAAGTAGGGATGTCTCGAGAACACTACCAGAGCAATATTATATACCTACTATATTTGCTTAGGTGGTTATGGGTCAAAATCATTCCTGTTTTAATAAGAGAATGACTACATGGTTTGGCCCAATGGGAGTTTTGCCTGCAGTTGGAGCGAGGAGGGATCCTCAGAGCCCAAGGGACCTAAAGCACGTAGCACCACGAGCGGGCACCATCGGGAAAGCTCTCGGGCACCTTTTCCCCTACAAGCAAATATCAGTGTTGCCCCCCTCTTAGGCAATGCAGCGCATGGTTGTTTTTATTATGGTTCTGTCACTTCGCACAGCCCAGTTTTATTTCAATAATAAAAATATAGAAATATAATTAGCATCTTTGTTTTAAGGCACTGAGTTTTTAAATTACCACGTGACAACTGTTATGGCAGTGAAATCGTTAAAATCATGTAAATGCTTAAACCATGTAGGCCTGGGAGATTATAGTTTCATTAGAGAAAAGGCTATAAAGTTAGACCTAGGTAATTACCTTTCCCATTAATGCTAGAAAATTCTTTGCTCCACTGAGAAGTGATTGTGGTGCATCATGCCTTCTGTGCTTTTACATTCAAGCTGCAGGAGCCCTTATTCCATCAGCACAAACTGCAAGGAAACAGCGGCAGCCTTCCAGGTGTACTTTGCAAATTGGGGTTTAAATGTGGAACACATCAAATTAAAATTCAATATTAATTATTTTGTCTTGCTAGGAGCTTGAGTAGTTTAAAGCAGCAAGGGTAATTGTCTAACTCATTGTATGTGTCTACAGCGAACTTAATCATTATGTCAGCTTCCTAATAAAAGGTTATTACAGAAACAAAGATCCCAATTTTACATATGGTAGGCAAGGGAGAATTCGAGGAGCTAGTCTCCAAGGTAGACTTGAGGTTCTTGACAAATGATGCCCATGCTGTGATCAGATACTTAACAAGAAATCTCGTTATTAACTAGGCCTGTACAGATAATTAGCACTTGAGCTTCAAATTTTAAATCTGGCTTGAGATGTATAATTTATCAAAAGCCCTAGCTCGCTGTCAAAGTCCTATAATAAGGCAGGGTTATTGATGAATTGAGATTAAGAGCAGATTGAAGAGAAAATTAGGCCACTGGTTAGTCTGAAAGGTCTGATTTCAATATTTACAGTACTAATTTGGTATTATTTTGGTAAATGGATGTGGTCCCCAAGTGCTGCACAGTATAAAAGAATAAACTGAACATCATTATTCTAACAAAAAAGTATTGTTTACTGTACGCCAAATTTTGCAGCACTAGCAGTCTGCTTAATAAGCTTCTTTACGGGGTAAGTGTACATGTTTTATTGCATTAATTTATTATAACACATAGAGAACGCTGGGCTTTTAGGCAGAGTTAGAAAACGTAGCTTCTTTACATTAAAAATTATATTACTTTAGACTAATTACCATGGAGTATGCCAGTGCCTAATTTAGCTCAGTTTCATTTATATCTTTGAATTGTCTTTCAAGCGGTCTTTACCACTGGAATGCAGATAAGCCCCATTTTATACATTCAAGCTACATAAAAAGAGCAATCTTTGTTTAATGATGGTCGGTAGCACTTCAGTGCAAGTGGTTCCAAGAAGAAATGAAAGAGTTACTGTATGCACTCTATCTACAGTAAACCGCAGCTGCAAAGGTGTTAGAGACACATTCATGACCCCTGGTAAGCTAAAGCTTTTGGATACGCACAAGAAAATGCCATTTAGGGCAACATCTGATTTTCGGAATTATATTAGGCGAAACATAAGGTTGGGATAAATTCTCTTTGTAATTTTTCAGGGTTTAATTCTTACCCCAGGTATATCCAAAAGGCGCAAATGGTACAGTGCTTTACCACGCATCACGTCACGCACCTAACAAATGCAAGTGCGTATCATCGTATGTTTCTCATACATCGCATCAATATCCCCTGGCAAAATAACTATGGCAGTTGCTGCCTGTTTCCAGGAAACTTTGCGTTGAAAATCCCTTATAACATGTTATTGGCAGCAGCTCCCTTCCTCTCAGTTTCCAGCTGTCCAGTGGGGTCTGCCAAGTCGCAGCAGGACCTGAGGAGTGTTTGTATTCAACTGTGGCCCTGCGCTTTATGGAGATTTGCCTTGTATATTGTGCACTTGCAGACAGGCGGGATTTCCAGGCCCCAGCAGGGCTCCCCGGTGTTTATGCTGAGGTGGTTAGCTGCTTGGCAAATTGCTCGGGGCCAGCAACGGGTGACAGCGTGAGATGTATTGCATTAGCTTCTCCAGCGATCGCATCTTTGCGCCGGTTTACAACACAGTGCTGGTCCTCCTTATTTTAATTTTAGGATTGACTGAATTTTTGCAATCTTTTTTTTTTTTTTGAGATACTGGAAATGGGAAAAAAAAAGCCATTCCTTAAATATGCTATTAAAATTATAAGCAACAATATAAACAACTTCAGCTGCTCTAATAAGCCATTGACTAATACATATTTACACTAATTTGGAAGGCATATAATCCTTTTGACATATACATTGCAATCATTTTAAGAAGACTTAGAATAATTTCTTTTTAGTCTTGTGCACATAGCAGAGTAGCATTTTGCAGGACCATTTAGGTTTCATAGGATTTTTAGTAGATTTGTAAGAGATCCAAAAAAGGAGGTCCTGCAATTCCCAGTAGGCAGAAATGCTGATTTATACTTCGGTGGTGATTTTCATTCAGTGACTTCCAAGTGTTATTCACATATTGTGGAAAGATTCTGATTTAGTTTAAATTCTGAAATTAATTCTGCTATGCATATATGTAATTTTAAATCAGGAGATGCTTCTAGTTGAATTAAGACTCGACTAAGTGGAAGAGGTAAATTCAAGGTGGAGTCATCTAAGAAGTGATCAATAGGCTACAGTTTTTAACTTGTCTTATTTAGGAAAAGTCTTTTAATAACATTTTCAGGTGTACTGAAAGATAAAAAAAAATATTAACCTGATTCATAATTTTGATAGAAAAGAATCTTAGAGATATACATTCAGCAGAACCGTGGGATACACACAAAAGCTCTGTCAATTTAGGACACTTTGGACTTCATTAGCTAAACAGTGCTTTCTAATAAGCTTAGCAATGCAATAGCCCAATTTTGAGCTCCTTTCACATGAGGCATTCCCACAGCTTGTGAGGGGAGCCACATGCACACAAAAGATCTGCAGAATACCCTTCTCCATGTCTGAAGAGCAACTAAATAATAAAACACTTACCATGAACTGGGGTGAGAAATGAAGCAGCCAGTGATCACTGTGCAACAAAAAAAAAAAAAAAAAAAGAAATGCTTATTAAACAATGCTGGGTGCAAAGCACTGCTTATTAAAGAAAGGGTTTGGTGCTTGGGTGCTTAGTACAGTGGTTTGCACTTCCTGTTTTTAAGTGACTTGGGGTGGGTTAAACGAATTAGATCCCAGAGCAGACACAGGCTTGAGGGTTCCCTCCGATACAGCTTGTGATCACTTACTGCAGTATGGGAAAATAAAACAGATTTTGCAGATATAAATTATTTTAGATAGACTCATTTTAGTGCTGCACTACAGCTGTTACTGTAACTTTCGCACTTTCAGCAAGCAGCCTTGCAAATTCCAGGAAGCACTTCCCAGGGCCTGGCTGCTGTCTGGGAAAAGCTGGGAAAAAACATCCCCTTGGCAGCTCTGAAGAGAGAGGCTTCGCTTCACAAGTGCAGTACCAGGGCAGGAACTTCAGCACTGCACCACAGGAATCACAGGCACATACGGGGAGGGGGGAAATATATATATATGCACATAGATATATATATAAATATGTCGTGGAGACACCGACAGGGGTCTCCAGTGCACCACAGAAGCAGCGGGACATGGAGCGTAGCGGCCGCGCAGCGCGGGTCAGAAGGGATGGAGGACGGATGGAGACCCCACGCAGCTCCATGGGATAACAGCTTCCCAACAGGAACGTGATAACATCACACGTGGATTTTCCCTCAAAAAGCTCAAAGCCTTTCTGTTCCACCCTGCATTAACAAGATACTTCCCACAGACCCAGTACTTACTGGTGCTTCAGCATCCAGGCAATAGAAGGTGGCAGAAAAGCTCACTGGGTTAAACATGATATTAAATATAGTGTCACGCTGTTACGTGCGCTTGCAGATAATCGGTTAGTTTTTAAAGCGCACGAGGACTTTGGGTCCTTTCCCTTTGTTTCTCACCTAGATGATGTAAAAAGACAACTGTCCTGAAAGGCTCAGGGCGTTTTGCAACTGCAACGTAGCTCTGTGGTGTGTGACAATGTACGGCGGTTGATGAGTTAGTTCTAGAGGCTTCTGAATTTTAATGATGTTGGAGATGATATTGTGTGTCCTTCAGCTTGTTAGAGTGACACTAGCACTCCATAAATCATAATACCTGTGTATTGTAAAATCAATACAAAAGTGCTATCTCAGCGCTAAACCTTAATAAGTTTTTCAGTGCTCTAACAGCTTAAACTTTGCTGTAATGCCATTGGACCTGGAGGTTAGGATCAGAGCATGCTTAATTTGTTTTGTAATAGAGACTTTTCTTTAATGAAGGACCGATTAGTAAAGCTTTGGTTGCCACTCTGGTGATCAGTTGGCAGAACAGCCTCTGCAATTAAACCCGTGTATCTCTGTCCCGAAGCAAAAAAGCAGGCTTAAACAGTCAATAAATGTTAATCCAGTCAGAACCTGTGTGTGCCTTTGAAGGCTGCCCATGAGGGGTTTTTCAAATCACATTTTTTCATCTTGTTTTAAATATGGAGGTCCCCATAGAGCTGGTATGTAGCGTACAAGGCCTCCCACTGCTCTTTAATAAGATCTGGCATACTAACAACACTCTACACAGATCTGTCATCTTTGGATTTGTTTGTCCCTCCCTGTCCCTGCTTTCGTATATTTTTGCTGGTTATGGGGGAGAAAAAAAATCATCATGTCTTAAGTTTCATACATATGACAGTAAAATAATATGTTTTAAATCTTTACACAAAACACGTTACTACAGATGCAGAGAATTTTTATCATCTACAAATACTTTCTGTTCACAAAACTTTTCCATTCACATTTGTTTCTTTGTGGGGCAGTTCTCAGGGGAGGAAGTTTACAGATATAAACATAAACTGCAAAGCAGACATGGGGAGTGTGGAGCTGCCAAACAACTGTCCTCAAGCAAGCAAAGAAAGAAGTTGAACCTAATCTAGATTGTTGTTCTCCCTAGGACAGGCTTCTCGTGAAACGCTGCCAGATATTCATCTAATTCTGTTTTTCATTCTTGTCTACTTTTTTTTTTCTCTCGTTGTGAATAGGATAAAAAATAGCAAGTTGATAACTAAAAGCAGAGTGAGGGTTAGCAGAAAGTTGGATGATAGAGTTAGGAGGGAGACACGGGTGGAAGAAAGATGCAATACCCAATCCTTAAATGCTTCTATTTGATGAAATGCAGCCTTTCCTATGAACTTAATTTCCATCTATTTTCTAGACTATTTTTCATCTATGCCTTTAGCCGCATGTGTAGCTGTCCATAAAACATTAACATATGTGGGTGGGTACATTTAATTTTAGCCTAATCATAACTGGCATCCCCTTTATGTTGCTTTGTATGGTTTAGCTTTTACTCACCATTGGCAGAGTGGGGCTTCAGATAAAAAGATGGATACTTGTATGAATCACTGGACTGAAAATGAAAATATTTGACTAGAGGTAGCAACAAAAGAGGTATATCAGTTCCTTTTTGAAAAGGGTTAAATTCACCCCTATGCCGTGCTGGCCTCGGAGGACAGGAACTCTCGAAGGGCGCTTGCAACAACCCTCTGCACAATGCAATTGGATTGGTGCAATCGTGCAAAATTTCAGCCATGGCAGACACGAGGTCATACCTATGAGGCAGCATGTTCTGCTATTTCCTGTTGGTTGTCAGAGCAGCACAAATTACCAAGCTGGCTTTATTGTAGCGCATGCCAAGAAAGCAGTGGATAAGCATAGCACCATAGGTATTAACCTAGTATGTTAAGTATTACTGCTTACAGATAGGAAAGGATACATTTTCTCTGTACTTGCTGTTTTAAAATGATTAAGTTCTTGTGAAAAATATTATGAAATTTTAAAATACCAATTATACATTTTAAAATCTCCCGCTCACTCTTCTAATTATTCCAAGTCCTTCTCTGTCGTGAGACCACTGACAGACAGCAGTAGAAGTCACAGGGAAAGGCTGTAACTATCTGGGGTAAGTCAGCTTGGTTCAGGTTCAGTTTCAGGTACACATTTAATAACAGTTTGAAGCTGAGAAACAAGCAGCAAAGTGTTTTATCCTACCCTTTGCACCTCCTTTCCATTATACCAGCTCCCATCTTCAATTTTGATCATTTAATACAGACTAATTCATTATACACTTGCTTGCCCTAGCTTACCTCATATGTCACTTCTGTATTTCCTCCCGTAGCCTGCATTATGTAGGTAAAATCCGGTTTGATTCTTCCCTTCATTTTTTGCTTTGCTGTGATTGCAACAAAGCCACTAGCAGCAGTCTAGGTTCTTGTTCAGCAAGTTTGTTTACAACCTTGTAGAAATCACAGAGAATATTCCTGCAGAAATACAGAAATCAAAACCACAGATTGTAGTCTTTTATTCGCTGAAAACTTGATCAGGCCCTGGGAAGGGGCAAGAGAGTCAGAGAATATCCTTCAGATAGAAAAGCATGAATGAAAGGACTCCAAGTAGAAAAAAGGTATCTTCCAAGATTTGCATGTGTGTGTTCAGAGCATGAAATGATGCAGACCACTCAGATGTGGGAAAAGACAACACAGTAGTATGGATATTGAATAGTCCCAGTAATTCACATTCCTTAATTATAATACATTGTTGCATTTTTGTCACATTTTTACATGTATTTCACTTTCCAACTCCTGCTACAAAGCTCAGTAAAGAGCTGAGTCCTGTATACCTGAGTGCACACGGTGTACTCAGCATAGCCACACATTTAAGAATACAGGACTTTATCCCATAGACCGAAGGATAAGAAGAAATTTGGAAGAACCCCAGTGTGAGCCACCACACTCAGGCCAGCCTCCATAACTGAGTGAGACTTAGAGAATTTCCCAGAAATTTAGGAGACTCTGCCTGTTGGGCCAACCCTGTTCACAAGGTCAATCTTGGGCGGTTGCGGGAGGCAAAACTTTAAGCAGGCTACGGCCTTATAAAATATCAGCAGATACGTACTTGAAAGACTAATGATCAGTTTACCTTGGTTTAATTGGGTTTGTGTTCAAGGATATCCTGGCAGGAAAAGAGGCTGGCTACTGTTTAAGAAAATTAAAACTGGAACAAGTTTGTCCCTCCAACTGAAGGCCTGAATATACCTCTATTTTGAGCATCAGTTTTCTTAGCTGAGTCCTTGCACCCGAAGAGACGGGCTGAGCACAGAGGTGTTCTTGCTGGTTCACCAGGCACCAGCCTGTGTTCTCAGGCGGTGACAAAGCACCGTGCTGAAGAAGCTGGTGAGTTGGCTCCGTGCTGCTACACAGTCCCTTTTCCTTCCCTCTCAAGTCTCATTCACCCCTAGCAAAAATGAGTATATGATGAATAGATTTTTCAATTGGTTTGTAATTGGTTATTCTACTATATAATATTAATTTTCATCTTCAGCTGTTCATTGATTGAAGAATACTGGATGTGGATTGTTAGTTTTCTCCATGACACTTATACTGAAGAATTATTCGGAGAATATTTTAGTGCTAACTGATGGCATTTTCCCTCTCCTATATATTTAAAAGTATTTTTCTTATTTGACCTATCTCTCTGAATTTAACGTTCAACTATTATAAGAATTAAAAGAAAAAGGCAATGAACAATGAGGAAAGGCAATGAGGAAAACTCCATTAAGTTAACTATGTCCACCTTACCTGTCTTTCTGATTTCCTTTTAAATATTTCTATCTCCGTACTGAAGCATTTCCAGGTGTTTGTTCTGACTCTCTGGGCAAATCTGCAATCCCCAGCAAAGCTGAAACAGAAATGTTTGCACTAAAATTACTGATGATATTCAATTCACTTTGGAATTTGTAGATATAGATGAATACATTATGGAATACATTATACATATAGACAAATACATATAGATAATTACGGAAGTTTAATACATGAATGTTTACCATCAGTCACTAGGGGATCCCTCAGTTTATCTGTGGTACAAGCCTAGGAAAGGCTGATGCTGACACTGCTAGGTACCAAGGGGAGAAGGACGTCGATGGCTTCTTCACCTGAACATGTGGCCTCACACACTGACCCGCCTTTCTGCACATTGTTCCAAGGGCTTCAAAAACTATTTGGCTGAATGGTCTTCGGTATTTTACTAAATCTTGTGGGGCCAATACTGCTCCCTTTCCTATCAAAATCAGTGTTCTAATCAGTTTTTTTTTTTTTTTTTTTTTAAAGCTCCTTGATGTCTTCTAGGGAGTCAGGATTATACCATGCAATGGAAGGTCAACATGTAAATGCAACATTCTTACTTTCAAACTATGATCAAGAAAGGTTTAATTTAAAACAAAATAGTATCATAAAGCTGAATACGCTGCTCATCTGAAGCCTTCATGTTTTTACAATTAATGTGTTGCAGGAACTTGACACAGAATGCAACTATGCTCATTTAAAAATTGGTTCATTTGATTATTGTCTTCCAAGAAGTAGCAAAACTAATTTTAATGAAAATTTGTACTTTGGAAACAATCAACAAACTGCACACAACCACATGCACAGCTCGACTTGCTGCTGGGGCGAACCCTGGCATGCCAAGTTTCAGCCTGAAGCTAATTTTTTACAGCCAAGTTATAAAGCCCTGAAAAGGGGGTTTTATTGTGGAAATGCTGACAGAACCATAGTGGTGCTACTAGCTGCCTCTCTAATTAGTCTAAAGAATGGAAAGTTATATTTTGCAATATGTGGTAAGCACTATTGTCCTGATGTTGCTGGTTTATGCCAGAACTACAGGCTTAATTTGGTGTTACATGCTCTGTTACAAGTTTGAAAAGGCAACTTTGATTCTTTTACTGTCATGAAATGTTAGCACTTTCAGGCAACAATCGTGATTTGTCCTTCCGATTATATAAATATTAAAAGGTGCAGTTTGGATTTGTTTTTGGTGACAGTAGCAGATGCCTGCTGTGTTCAGTCTACTTTGAAGATGATGTGGAGTCCACATGGTGTTTCTTGCCTGTTTTCCAGAGACTACTTTTAAATTCTTTCAATAAAAGTTACTTTTATTCCTGTTTAAGTGTTTTGTGGTAATGTTTACAGAGAAACATCCTGCCAGCAGACTAAAGTAAATAAAAGGCAGGACACCAGTAACATAAAACACATCATTTTACTACTGTTCTCCCACCACCTGCACACCCCCCATCTCTGCCAGATCTCCCCATTATAATTACACCTACCTGGTCTGGCTTCCGTGGGTTTCTACTTTTGTGGAGCCCAACAAAAGTGGTGGAGGCTGTTTGTCCTGTCGCCCTGTTATTTTCTACTGCAAGGTTGCAATAGCATCACAGACCCACAGTCTCCATATACATTCAGGTCTGCAACCTACAGTAGCTCTATTCGTCCATGAACAAATAGACTGGTTGGCACTGAAATTACCATTTTGATGCTCTAACCTTCAAGTATCTTGATAAAGCAGAAAACTATCTGTCCACTTGTCCTTCTGGCTGCAGTACTGCAGAGTGGCACCAACTGCTGGGCCATTCAATACTAAACTTAGCTACCAAACACAGTACCAAGACAAGAGAGAAAAGAAAAAAAGAGAAAACAAATGAAAACAAAACCACAAGGAGATATTGAAGAGCTTAATTACAAAAGGCACCCCGGCACTTATTTACCCCTCAGGGAAAATAAGAATCTTGCCAGTGCATTACAGAGTGGTCAGCAATGCACATCTAACATCAGCTCCATGCTCTGGATATGATGCACTTCAAATTAAGAATCACATTCATTCCAAATACTTATCATTTAGACAAACACACACAGATATCTGGCCACTATTGAATTATGATGAGCTTGGAGGGGACAGGAATAGAATCTGAATGCATTTCTTCAAAGGGAGAGGTAATTGCAGCAAGGGGAATAATTCTTTTCTGTCTTAATCGGTCTGAACTTCAGATGCAAAGTAGATATTCTCAACAATAACCACTTCTAGGGCAGTTATACTTACGACATCTCAGAGAGAGAAAAAAGAAAACCTCTTGTGTCTGAAAACTAAATTATTATTTGTTTTATCACCAACTGACATTAAGTAAGATCTGCTAATGTAATAAAAAGATTCTGTGAAATGAACTGGATTATTTTACATCTGTTTACACCAGACTGAAATTTGGCTTTGCATTTCCAGAGCAGATACATTAAAATACCCAAAGGAGCAGCCTTTGAGCACAATAGGTCTAAAGATTTCCTTTCAACCAAGATATATAAAACATAATTATATCATACTACATGCAAAAGGCTGAAGCAAGCAACACCCATGTCCCTGACAGCACTGCTCACAAAAATAAGTAACATTTCTGTGTTAAATTATTCTTCCTGAAATCCCAGATAAAAGGTGGAAAAACAATTAGTCAAAGTCTATTGTGGAAAAAAAAACGCAAAGATATTAAAAGTGAATTGAAAGGACTTGTAAAGATAAAATGTAGAGACATAAAAATAAGTTTTGGGTTGTATTACCGTGAAGCTGATAATTTGATCTTATTTATTAAACATTTTCATTATTAGAACTAAAATACATTGTTCTTTTTCATGAGAATTGGCAAGTGCTTTTATTGCTTTTTAAAATATTATTGAATTGTACTCTATAAATCTAATCTGGGTATAGATCTTGAGGGTGTTCACCCACACAAACTTATAAGTATGTATAATAATTCTGAACTCTATCATTTTTTTCCTTCACAACCTACTGAAGAAAAAAACTCAAACTTCAGCAGATCTGTTTTTGTAAATGTAGGAATAAGTTGTAATTTAATATATCTAAACATCCCTGGTCTGGAAATCCCATAAGAGCAGACCTTCTTGTGAGATTTCTCATAATTCCTTGTTCCAGTCATGTGGAAATGTGCAATAAGCAGCTTTCCCATGCTATTTACTCTTCCTGATAAAACAAGTAGGAATAATAATTAGCATTTTTACTATAGTATATTGTCAAAATGGATGAAAAACATCATTAATTAAACACTAAAGAACTGCTTGAAACATTTTAACACATCAAGAAGCAGTTCATCAAACTTCTTTGAACAATGAAAAAGGATCCAGTTCTGATTCTTTCATTTTCAGCAAGGGTTAAGCTTGGCTTTCAGCTGATCCCAGCTCATTACAGATAGCCTGCGAGGAAGACATAGACAGCACACATTTACGTTTTCCTGTGTTTGCCTCTTACGTGTGAACATTTGCGTGGTAAAGCTGCTAAGAGGAAGATTTTAATGGAAGCGAAACCCCAGTCCCTGCAAGTCTCCTGCATTTTAGCTGTGCCAGCACAGGTACTGGTTCAGAGGTGATGCCCAGCTGGGCTTTTCAGTGGGCTCGCCGTACAACACTCATCATAACCTCTGTGAAAGGGCTTGTACGAATGTACGGGACCAAGAGGGACAGTAGAGAGGAAGTGGTGGCTTCGACGTACCTTGTACCCTCCGGCTGGCTTGCTGGAAGCCACAAGCACTGCATGATCTAAGGACCTTCTGACCAAATGGGCAGCACGGAAATAAGGAGCCTTTTGAAATGCTCTGCTGCTTTGCTTTGGGAGATATATTTTTTGTTTTCACTGGTATCAACCATACATAACGAGACTTTTTTGACCCAAAATTAAAACAAAGCAGGATTGTTACTTGCCTTCTTTTTCCCTTTTGAAAAATTGCTTTATACTCAAGACGTCTCAGGAAGAAAGAGCGCCATAAATTTTTTATGCGTATATTAGAATGTTAAAAGCATTGCAGTAACAAGCCCTGTGTTTTAAATACTGAATTAGGAGTGATATAATAGAGCCTCAAAGGCACTATCTAGAAATTAAGGACCACTAGACTCTAAACCCAAATAAAATCCAGGGAGCTAGGAATACTGGAGGGATTAGCAGCAACGGCATTGCATGCACAATGAGTTCAGGTGATCACGGTTGAGAGATTCACTCATTCTGCAGAATGGATTAGGAAGCTGAACATAGGCTCGTGTGGGAGCCAACATCACAGTGAAGTTGCCTGGGTGGAGTTTGACTGGATTGAATTGCTGTCCTCGCCACCGAGCGAGGACACTCCTGGAGATGCAGACCCTCCCTGCCTGTGCCGTCCTCCCGCTGTCTGTGTGCGGCCCTGCTTGTCCCCAGCCTTCTGCTCCACCATCCTCCAGGAATGCAAAGCCCCTGAAAGACTCTGCCTGTGTCCACCTGGGCACTCCAGACCCTCTGTACTTTTAAATCAGAAAGTTTTAGAGAGTCAAGATTATGTAGAATAAGTACTTAGTGCTACACGCGTCACTTTTAACTGATCTGTACTGGAATCGTTCCAACTCTGCGCTAATCAAACAACAACAGACAATTCACTCCAATAAGTGAAAAATTTGTTCTTCAAAAATCAGTAAAAAAGAGGTAGGTACTTAGTACTGTGCTTTCTTTCTGCTCCTTTGTTGAAATTTTAATGACATGCTCCAAATATTTAAAACACTTACTAAAAACCTGGGAAGCTATAATCTGCATACTTTTCTTATAGGGCTATTTAACAATTCTTCAAAGAACTCCCCACAATGTTAGTCAACCCATTTTATGTAACGAATCTTGGCATAAAAGAATAGCAGAGTAGCAGCTCTACGAGAGACAGCGTGTATAATAGCTTATCTCAAATGCAAACTAAATTCCCCTTGTTTTTCATGTATATAAAGCACCACTGTTCGAGATTCCCTCCAGAAGTGCTGGACTGTGTGTAATATTACTCACGGCATAACAAGGTCTTGTTCTGTCATCGCAATTGCATTTTTCCTCAGATGATGAAGTGCACACATGTAGGGATAGGAAGGCTGTCCAAAGAAATAAAAATATCAACAGGTTTAACAAAAAGTCTGGGACAACTGCATGCCACACAAGCACTCTTTGAAGTACTTAATTAAGTCACCAAGCCTGATTGAAGTCTTTAGCTAGTGCAACTCAGCATCGCCCTGCTCACCCTGCTGAGAATGTGTTGATTAAGAATAACTCAAGATAAGAATATAGCAGAGAATGTACAAAACCTGCCATCTTCCTGGAAATCTATTTACACCACAAACAATGCCAATTTGTACCAATATTCAGAAACCTGTAATTCAAGAAAGAATCCACATGCCTGTATCTGCGACACTGCTAAACCAAACTGTGAAAACGGCCCATTTTAGCACAGCCCTTTCTGCTACAGCTATGCAGAAAATTTGAGGGAGGATCAAAACATCTGGACATCAGAATACAGACTCAGAGATTATAGAAAAGCAGTAGCAGAGAGACTGCTGATGGAAGAACCTCCTCCTTCAATCCTCCTTCAATCAATGTGTCCTTCAAGACACACATTTCTAGGCAGACAGTGCTGACAGGGGCTCTGCCAGAAGTTCATCTATGGTTTGTAAATGAATTTACTTATAAATACATAGCCACCTCATTATATGCGTTGCATTTGTACATTAAATATTAATGACCTCTAAATAGTATTATTTTTAATTATATTTCAGCAATCCAGGTTTCTCTGTTGTTTTAGGCAGTGTGATTGGAAAAACTCACAATTGGATGGATTATTTTCCATATGCTATGGTACAAGTTTATGCAGCTACAGTCAAAATCATACACTGGTTTCAAATGTGATCTTGAGGTAGAGCTCATCCAGCTCAAGAAGAGTTAGATTCCCCAAAAATGAGATGAAACCAGGGTTATCTGAGCAATATATGGCTTTGCTGCCCTGAGATGGTTAGTTGGGGGCATTATCTATCTGATGACCAAAGAGCTGAGACACTCTGGATGTGAAACCCATCATCAGTGTTGGCGACTCCTCTGGAAACAAGTGCCATGTTACAAGGAAAATGGAAACATTCCTTTGTCAGATTGCGTAAGTGAGAAAATGGGCAGGTTGGAAATGTTGGGAACAGTTTGTAGAGAGTAAGAGATCAACACATGGAGAGAAAAACAATTGCTCAAGGTGGACAGCATCTTTCGCAGGTTTCTGCAACGTATCACATCAGCAAGTAGTGTCATAAAGCACATGAATTTGTGTATTTGTTTATAGGAAAATCACCTGATCTTTGTATACATTTATATTTCCAGATTCTTGTATTTGACACATATATATGTGTATATATATACAAACATGTACCTACATCTAACAATTTTATTCACAGAACAAGTTAATTTATCTCAACCTGACTGTGCAAATCCCATGATGAGGAAAGGCTCCTGTCCTTAACTGTATGTGGTATGAAGGTACCTATTTTCAGAAAAACATCTGTTATAACTTAATTACATCAGATTTGAGCATCAGCCTTTATATTCTCTCCAACATTTTATATTCTCTCTATGTAACTGCATACAATATATTACATATTTATTGTGAATAATTCTCTTCTATGGCCTTTACAAACCATTAAAAATAATATCACAGAACAATCCTATAAAGCAGAGGAAGCAAACAGGAACATAGAAAATTTAAAGTATTTCCACAAGACCTATGTCACTTGGATATTTGTTACCTCTTGTAGATGAAAGATTCTGCTATAATTTGTGTACAAGCTGTGTTGGTTTTCTGTGGCATGTTTTGCACATAACAGCAAGTTTCTGGATCTTGTTAGCTCAGGGCAAAAAGTCATGCTTTGGAGCAGTTGCCCCAGCAGGAGGATAAAAGATGATGGCTGGTAATTACATCAGCTTTGCACTGTTGAGCAGATGTTCTTGCAGATAGATTTTGGCTGGCATTTACGGAACATCACTAGTGAATCTCATGATAGTGTTGGAGCACTGCTGCTACAAGTGGATGGAGCTGTGTACTTGCAATAAAAAGATTATGAGTACAGGAAACTTCAAATGAAAAGAGTCCTTATAGAACCTATTTCAAAATGCTAGTATTTTTTTAAAAAACTATTAAATTTAATCTTGAGTAAGCTGCAGATTTATTTAGAATTTAGATTAGGTAAAGGGATTAAGTATTATATGGTACCAGTTTTCAATTTCTGAAGAGGAAAAAAAGGTCTTTATAGGGTCAAAATCAGAAAAAAATGGGAGAAGGGGACAAAGTGATACAAAGCTGCAAATATTTCTAATCGCCACACGACTGAAGCAGACTGAAGCAAATAGGACAGCAACAAGAAATACAGTGCAAACTTAAAAATTGAAGCCTGCTCAGTTTCTGCTATGATTGAGTAGATGGTGATGGGTGCAACGTAGTGAGGAAAAAAAAAAAAGTATTTATGTCATTATAGAGGATTCCAAACATTTTAAAATATAAAGTAATCATTTATGAGCTTACACCTGGGATGGAAGGACATTATGTATACATCAAAGTATTATGAATACTTGAAAGTATTAATGGACATTGACTTGTTTGAGTCCATGCAGCAACAGAGGGGCAAAAACATGATTGCAACTGAAGACCTCTGGCCCGCAAACCTGTGCTCAGCCTCCAGATAGGTTTCTGGATAGAGTCTTTAAAAACATTAGGATGTGAAAGGCAGAATGGGGAAAATGTTACAGTATGGCTAATTTTAGCAAAACAAGCTCCTCCTGAATGCTGATCACATTTCTAAATCAGCCCATTTCATGTATAACTTTCTACAAATTCTGGTATGGCAGACTGAAAACATGATTCTGCAACTGGAGCTAGACTTCGGATTTGACTGCATTTTGGGCTGTCAGCAAGTCTGTTAATGAAAGGATTTATTGACAAGAAGTGTTCTAAAAACAAGGCATTTACAATTAGATTAGAATCCATTCCCCTTCATTTTACCTATGTGCAGGAATGCTGACTTAAAAAAAAAAAAAATCATTTTATTGTGCTGGGTGAATGGTTCTAAAAAAAGCTACAAATCCATCTGTATTGGCAGGCGCCAGTTTGCAGAAATCAGAGCTGAGTGCTCCACTTGCCTGATCCCAGAACAGGGAAGCAAACACTACACAAGTGTCAAATGGCATTTCCTGTGCAATGCCAAGGATGCTCATGGTAATAAAAGAGACTATGTTTTTACCATATGCTTTGCTTTTAGATCTTGGTTCCAAGGGGGAAATTTAGCTGAATGGCCAAATTATAAAAGATCGTAGAGCTTTCCTTAAGATGTTTAGGTTTAGTGCATGCCTTGACTCCTACTAAGGGTATTTTTTTTTTTTTTATGCTTGCTCCAGGACTGAATTTTCCTGCAATATTTCAAAAGAAAGTTAGTAGTATTCCTGTTATGCAAAACAGCTAGGCAATAAACTGAAGTGAAGTTACTAGGAAGAGATAACATCCAAATAGGGATGGCCAAACTAGAATTTGTTTGCATTAAAAAAGAGAGATTAAAAGCAAATGCTCTTCTCAAATGACCTACCTCTCTGTTGCCCTAAATATGACCTGAACTAGAAAACAAAACAGCATAAACAAGGGTATTGCCAGTCAGCAGTTTTGCAGTGACACGCAGCTCATGAGAGTTTCAAGTGCAGCCCCAGGGACCACATATTTGGCAGAAGGACTATGCTCATGGTCAATACGGGTTTCTAGAAGGAGAAAGTAAGTAGCTTATTAGAGTCTCCAAACTGACACTGCTATATGAGATGGCCATTGACATCTGCTACCCGTGACCTGTGTTTGGAGCTCCTTTCTCGTGTACTCGCAGAGAGATGTGGGTATCTTCTGGGGTATTCAGCCATCCAAGAACTTCAGTGTGCATCTCAAGGCACCAGGAAGTTTTGTGCAGTCTTTCTGTTGGGACAAAGGGTTCTTTTCCATCACTTCCCATTCTACATATTTATCCAAACACCTGGAAGAACAGAGAAAGCATTTGCATACTTGTGTAATAAACATTCTGCTTTCTATTAGTTGGACTGCCCAATCTAGGGTATAATTTAGTCAGTCATTTAGAGAGCATAAGCTAAGCTCAGGTGATGCAAAACACAGAGAGGAAAGTAGCATTTAGCACAGGGACTTCCTAATGCTGCTGTGATTTTCTCATGGTCTGTCCTACACACTGACAATCTGAGTTCATTCTATCTTGCTTCTTCTCAATCCTTTCCAAGTGCCTTGAGGAAAAAGCAAGAATTGATATCTGCTTAGCTTTCCCGGGAATCTATAGGGTGAAGAGGAAGAAACACAGTCAAGGGATGATAGCTTGTGTACAATCCAGAAAGGTAGCACAAAGAAAAAAAGAGGATAAAGATTCCAAAGTAAAATAGGATAAAGGAAAAGAGGAAGACACCCTGCTTTTGAAAAGATAAAATGAGTTAGTAATTAGTTCAGATGCGATCCACAGAAATATCATAAGTATGTTCAGGGTCTTTTTTGAAGAAACAATGCTTGATATACCATACCTTAGCCTATATTTCTAATAAATTAAATGACAGAAAAAAAAGTGTCACTTATTAGAACATTGAGGTTTATTGTTCAAGTGATTAACGGAGAATCATTTGTATGATTAAATGCTGGAAAATAATTTGCTTTCATTGTGAACCTATAGCATAGATCTCATTATGCAGAAGTGCTGCATATTAGTTGAAGCAAATTAACATTCAAAGGCTTTCTACAGTAGCTGCTAATCACAGGCTGTTAATTACTGTCATTACATTCGACTGCTGAGGAGACTAACCAAGGAATCATTCTCATGATCTTGGTATTTGAAAGTGATCTTCACCAATAAAAACATGTCAGACACAGAAATTGCAAATTGCTGAATTTGCTGACGCAGTTGAAAATTCCGCTGACTATAAGTACCCGTCTAGTGATAGATGCATTCTTGACACAGTTTCAGTGTTTGGACTTAGGAAATAATGAGTATCAATGTCCTAGCAAGGGAATATGCAAAGATGAAGGAGCCCTTTGTATCCTTAATTAAGGAAAGGAGTAGCAGAGCTCGTTCACAGATAAGTGACTGTACATAATAATCATGTATTTATATGAGGGACTGTGATGCTATATTACTATAGCAGCAATTAGATTTTCATAAAGCAGTTTTAATAAAAGGCATACTTACATAATAAATAAACAACTAATTTCCATAGCATATTAATTATACACTATTTAATGGCCACTAGCTAAGCTAAACATATATAGAGAGATTTTTACAAATGCACAGCTTTTTTTTTTGTGTATTTTACAAATACACAAATTGTACAGCTACATGCTTACAAGCAAATATATTCTTTACTTGTAAATCAGGGACACACATGAATTTAAAGATAAATGAGATCATAAAAAGCAGGTTCATAAATGTTTTTGTTAGAGAATCATCCAGACTTACTTTACTTGAGAGACTTGCTAGACCAGGCTAGAAACATTCTCCACAACAGACTGGACCGAGTCCTTTTGAAACGTCACTCCTGACTCAGAGACTGGTAAACTGAAGACGTGAGAAATCTTTCCTGTGGGGTCTTCTAATACTTGTCTTCTTAGCTTGACCTTTAGCAGATAAAACCAAGTATTTACTGTAAAAAACAACAAGGAATCTCTAATACTATTTTCATTTGTACAGAAAAAAATACAGCAACTTATCTTGGATGATACATAATCTGTCTATAGAATTTAAAGTTAATGCATTGTCTCTCTAATTTTTTCACGTTGTGCTGTGAGTTATGCTCAAAACATTACTACTCCATAGCAAAGCCAGATACTTCTTAATTAAAAAAAGTTTAACTCTTCATTTCATGACTTATCTTTGAAGAAATAAACATTTTCTTGAGTAAATTCATTATTATAAGTGATTGTGTCATAACATAGGGAAAAAATTCTTAAGTAGTTGGTTGTTCATGAAATTATTTGTCACAGGTATTCAATATTCTGATGGTATACTGGAAAAGCCAATACACTATTCCAGATCAAAGTAGGATTGCTGTTATTCTGAGAACCTTGGGAAGATGGTCATCTACAGACAACTCACTGGGAGAATTTTGTATGTTAGAAATACTGAGAATTCAAAAAATAATTACATTTTGAGAAATGCAATTTTTTATCAGTAACCTACACAGGAAGGAGTATAACGAGAACAAAGGCTTAAAAATGCATGTCAGAATAGCATATGAATTCAGCAAGTATATGAAGTATAGAGTATATGAATATTCTGTATTGCTTATGTCTTACTGAGTGACAAATACAGATTAAGATCCAAATCCTGCCCTTGCATGTGCATATACAACTTCTGTTGTGCCCATCATTAAACAGCATTTCTTTTCCATAATTGATTAGGATCAATTCAAAGAGCTCTCTGTTTTCCTGATGTAAGGAAAACCTACTCCTTCACTCACAATACGTGCTGCAGGACATAATGGGAGCTGAGACTAAGAGGTGAGATGCTCAGCAGTTTTTCCTTCTTCTACACTTTTTTATTCCCCCCTCTACAGCCTTGGAGCAGTAGTAGCTAAGTAGTAACTTTCAACTGATCTCAGCAGAGAAGGGTCAGGTGATATTGGCAGGATTTGACACCACACCTGAGGTGCTTTATTATCTAGTCTTTTTGCTCTGCAAGCAATATTCATCCTGCTAAATTAATGAAATCTGGGGAGTCTACATAATGCAATTATACTTGACATCTTTTATTTATATTTCTATAAGGCATTGTAAGCCTTGCTGTATGATATATGTAACAGGAACCTGTCTTATCCTTATAAAAGCTATTGCAATTTAGTTAAAAGTACAAGATAATTTTGGGATCACATGAATTTAGTTTGGCCTATAGAGATGTAACTATGTTGTTTAAAAGTAGTGCATTACCAAAGTAATGTTAATAAAAGACAAAAAAGTTGTAAAGAACACAAGATAGATATGGATAGACCTTCTTTTCAACTGTTAAAAACTGAGAGTTAATCATGACTCCTTGATTCCTACCGAGGACAACTATTAGATAGCAAATATAAGAAAGTGCATGGCAAGAACATATGAACATATGAAATGCAGTGCAAAATAATGTTGCTTTTTTTTTCCCCCTCCCTTAGGTTTATTGGCACTTTTGAGGTCCACTATGAGAGGCAAAAAACACCTTACAATATCTTCTCATGGAGGAAGATATTTTTAAGCAACACAGCAAGATCAAACAGCTATGCTTCTTTTTACATATTTGCCTTTGTACATCTCTTATGTTCCAATGTGGATTAAAAAGAGGTAAATAAGGGTCCAAGTGATGGAATTTTTACCCCTTTAGAATTCCACGAGAAAACAAAAGCAGTATAAGCGACCTCAGCCACCCTCCTTTCCCCTTCTTGAAATCTTCCACAAACCTAATTCTGGATGATACTGGAAAGAAAAATCTTTCTACCTGCAGTATTTCCTCCCTGTTTACCATAAAATCTACTAAGAGAATTCTCCAAAGACCAGCGTCAAATCTCTCTCTCTCTCTAACCTCTCTTGCAGGAGCTTCTATAGCAATAATTTTGAATATGCAACTTTGGTAGCTTTGCTGCTGCTCTTTTGATAGCACATTGTACCACTAGGTAAATGTATCAGAGTTCAGTCAAAGTCACATAAATGGGAGAGACTTTAAGAATTCATCTAATCCCCCGGCACTGCACAGAGGCAACACCACGTTTAGCTACAGCTTTTGGACTGGTGACCTCTGAGAAGCGAAAGGCTACTTAGCCTACAAGAGGTAACACAAAAACAAGTTTTTTATTGTTAAGCTATATTCACTCCATGAGTGAATGGCGTTCGCACCTCTATCAGGTGATGAAGGCTTCTGAAAATTGCAAAATGCTGAAAAGTCAGTATTCTAGATCATCCCTGAGAGAAGTTTGTCTCCTATTTCTGATAAAATCTCCCAAGGAAGAGTTCTACACAGTCAAGGCTAATGACCAGTTAGGTCTATAGCTATAATTCTGTTCCTTACATTTAAACTTTCTTTGAACAAATGAAATACAAGGTCTTTTCTGCTAAGAAGATACTTATTCCATTCTTGTGCCTTTGATTTCATCATAAAAGTTACTCTATCATTTACTGAGGGAGACAGCCCTCAAAAATTCCATTAGATTCTCCTGTTCTAAGCCTATATTTTTGTTGCTTTGTTTTATTTTTATTACTGGCAGATCTAATGTCAAGCTGTATTAGCTAATATTTGCTGTGGGCTCAAGTATCTGAAATAATTCTGAAAAATCAAGCAAGTACTCATTTTATATTCATATCTGTCACAGGCTACCTGTGCTGCAGAGCCTCCTCCTTACTAAAGACCTAGCAGACAGAAATAATCCTTTTAAAATTACAGCACAATCAGGCCAGAACTTTATATTCAGCCTGATATATGCCTGGTCATCAATGCATTTAATATTTAGACGACAGAAATCTTTTCCTACCGTTTGATCCATTCGTTATCTGGAATGGATCCAAAGCATGGAACCTTTGTCCAGTTAGCTTATCTTGTGTGTAACTACACAATAACATTCAAAAATCTGAAAATTTCTTCTTAAACACACACAAAAAATGTAATTCAAATGCCCATTTGACTTTAACTATAAATTAAAATGAAAGGTTTTAAGCTTTAGAAAGGTCTAAAATATGAAGTATTTGCATGTGTTGAATGGTTTCTTGATTGCACTGAAGTCTCCATTGGAGCAGTGTCCTCACAGAGTTCAAGCAATTAAACACTATTTCTCACTGAATAACAGTAAGTTATATATCCTTTTAGTTAAATGTGATTTTTACTGTGATCTAATTATCCAGATTGTTCTAAGTAATAAATCTGTTCCCACATAATTGATTAAATAACTGTTTGCCAGTTCATCTTCCTAAAATATGTTAATACTGCTTATAAATGTGAATGACCTTGCAGGACGGAAGCCAGAACATGTAATAACACGGCAACTGAACAGACATACAGAAGGAATCTGCCATGTATATTTCTTTATAGTCTAAGCAAAAGTCCTCTTAGAAAACAAGGAGATCTTGCCCAAGAAAAAAAGCTCCAGCCTTTGCCCAAGAAGTGCTTTAGCAAGGACTCCAAATGAAGATCACAGACACAGAAGGTCAGCTGCAAACACAGACAAAACGCTTTGGTCAGCTCAGGGCACTTTCTGAACATACAAATCAATAACAATTAAAGTGGATTATGAAAAAGCAATACGGATAGTTAAGTCTTTAAATGATTTAAGCTGAGCTAAAGATACAGGGCCGGATTCTCCCCGTATGCTCATGGGTTTCAGATTAGTATAACTCTAATCAGGCACATCCTCCTGTTTCCTAGGCACCTTTCTGTTGCTAATGGAAGATCACCATAACCCCTGGGAAGGATCTCCTGATGCGAAGGCTCTTCCACTGGTACAGCTGCAACTGCTCAGCTGACTCAGTCTTCTGGCAAGGACATTTTGCTGCAGCAACTTTGACTTTTCAGGATACTCTGGGTCAGATTTCCTGCTTTTTGATTAGCCTGAAAATTACCTCACAAAAATCTGAAGGCCACGAGAGCTGTCTGATAGCATTTGAGAGTTAGAAATAACATCACCCTATGTCACTATTTCCTTTCTAACTGCTCCAGCGTCTTAGGAAAGAAGTATAAGACACATGATACCTGCAGAATCATCTTTCCTCAGATGTATTAATTCTGGTTCCAGTACTCAACTGTACAGGGACCTGTTGAATTCAATGTTCTCTGGGTCACTGCATTTAATACTTAGCAATTTAACCAGTTCTAGATGAATTTGACTAATCACTTAGAACTCATTTATAATTTTGGCCTCCAGCATATCCTGTGGCAAGGAGTTCCTCAGGACCTTTGCCGTCTGTATTTGAAAGGGCTCAGCCAGACCAAAGAATCTGATCTACTGCTTTGAAGTAATTTGGCTTGAAACCAAACCACGAGAATGGAGAACAATAAGAACCTTAGAGAACGTCTCATGATGGCTATGTAGTTAAAAGAAAATTTACATTAAAGAGCTAAAAATATCAAAACCATTTGCATGAGGTTTCCAGGGTGAGAATTATAGACTTTAGAAAGCAAGAGAAGTGAGTTTTCACATTTATGAATGAACACAACTATGTAAAGCCTGGTATAAACACAAATAAAGCTAAAGGTTCCCTGCTGCAACATGGCAAAATTATGAATGTGCTCATATGCTGTTGTCTGTAGAGAGAATTCTGGTACTAGAGTTCTGCACAAGCTGAAAATACTTGAAGAATATCACAGGGGGAAATAAATTTCAATTAATCAGCTAGATTTTAAAGCCCCAAAAATGGTCTAAACAATAAAATGAAAATATTGAAAGAAAGTCTGAGGATGGGCGACTATCTGAAGTAGGTGAGTAGGTAATTATCTGAAAAGATTTCTACTGTAAGATACTAAAAAGAATTTCACAATAAATTAAACCCTCAACTAGATACTTGGGCTTGACAAACTTTTTTTAACATAGCTTCTGGAAACCGAAATAACCTACAAGTCAAACAGATACGGGAAAGGTTTTATTGGTACTTGTTACAGTCAACTACTCTTTTATATCAATGATCAAAAACCAAGGATTTCTAGAAACTGGCAATCTCCTGTGCTTGGATTCATAACAGTTTTGATTTGCTAAGATTTCATATTGATTGGAGTAAAAATATATGCCTACATATGGAAACAAAAATATAACTATGTATGGAAACAAATGAAAGATTTAGTTGCCAGTGTGCAATTATCCCAACATCAGAGTCAAGTGACAGCATTTGTTTGCAGAAGCAGCTTGCAACTGTGCAAGTTAAAAAGGCCAAAGCAGGAGATAAAGGCAAATGCAAGTTTAAAGGATACAGCAACAGTTTGTCAACATCTCCGTCAACTTTTCAAGATGCAATTCCTCATCTTCATAATGAGAAGCAACCTCAGCGCATGGCATTTTCTCTGTGGTGGGCTCACTCTTCCTCCCCAAATACTTCAATGACTGTTACTTTGTCACTGGAAAGCTACCAATCTGTCAGTCACAACTTGTGATGCCTCACTGATAATTCCTTCTCCTGCCTTCCAAAGGCAATTGCAGAATTCACACCACTAACAGCAAATCAATCTCTGCATCTGAGAGATTCTCCAACTGCTTTCAGTGTCTTCCAGCTGAACTCCTTCTCCAGGCTACTACTTGATTCACTGGTGACAGTGCTCAGGAGCCCTTTGCCACTCCTGCTTTGCTCTTAGCCTCTCAGATGGATCTTAACAAAGATTTCAGTTATTACGTTGCTACCTTAAGCAGGCTCTTTCACATTTATGTCCAAAAAAGAAAAAAAAAAAAAAAAAAGGGAAAACAAAAAAAGATAATACAGTAAACATGAGCAAATTGGAAGACAGTGTAAAGAATAAAATTTCAAACAAGGCTGCAGAAAATATTCGCATGACAGATAACTCACCGCTGGTTAGAAATCCTGTTTCTTTTTGGAAATCTCCCTAAGCATCATAATAGCAATTTTATGTAATTATTTCAAGCCATCCTGTATAGCTTTGCTGCCTGCAGGGCACACCAAGAACCCCACTGTCTGAATGTAAGCTGGCTTAGTCCTTGCTCACTTCCATAATTAGTGGACACCTCAAGCAGGGAAAAGAAACTGGCTCATTCCTTTCTGCCAGCTTATTCCTTTCCCTTTAACTCACTTTTGCAAGATGATGTGCTAGAAGCAGCAGCAATCCCCACCCACCTACAGAGCAGTGAGAATGACTTAATTCAACATTGGCATCAATCTACCTTGCAAAGAAGGGCTGCATAATTGGACTGGTCCAAAATCACACAGCCCAAATCACAGAAAATGCAGGAAACTTGCCTACAGCCACACAGGTGACAGAAGCAGGGCAAAACACAAGCCCCCAAGTCCAAGCCTTGGCCCACAACCCTCCTATAGGACAAGGTGTAATGTTGGGCTTGTTTTCTTTCAGCTCTAATGCAAGTCCATTAATAAGCAAGGGGAAACACAAGGGAGTTTCTAACTGCTTATTAGCCTTGATGCACACGTAGAATGAATAAGCCTCTCCATGTGTTTGCAAAATCCAGAAGGCATATAACTGGCAAATTGAAGACAATGTAAATAGTACAAATAGTTTTTTTTTTTTTCCTAAAACAGGCCACATTTTATCTAGAAGGATTACTTTGGATTTAGTTGTTTCCACACAACTTTTTCCCTTGCTTTCTTTTTGCCCCAGTAATGGTAATCAATATATCTGTGCATGTGTAGTGTGTGCATATTTCATTCTTCTTACTACAATAGACTGTCATAAATGTATGCCTCTCTAAAATTAGAAAATGTACGCGATGCCTCTTCTGCTTTGAGCTACAGGCCTCCAATATCGGGCAGGTAAATGTTTTGTGGTAGAAGCAGTATTTTTCTCTGTGGCTGTGTGCTGCTGAAATGTTTATCTTAGCTTGAGTTGCCCGGCTATTGCAAAGCTACTTGAAATGATTCATGGGTCTGACAGATGTCTGGTACAGCTGGATGTGTCCTTGATTATCCCAAAAGTCTGGACAACACTGTCATTCACCATTGCCCAAATTATCTCTGTATTGACTGCAGAAGCCTCTGTGACAGTGCTGTAATGGCTAATTACCCAGGATACCTTTGATACTTACTTTATAATGGCTTAGAAGAATTAAAAACAAACAAAAGAAGAAAAACAACAACAAAAAATATCAATTAAAGTTATACTCTGTTCTTCCAGAACAATATATTCTTTAGCCTACATGAGAGCACGTTGCACAGGCTAATTAAATCCAGGCTGTCCTTTTAAAAGGGACAGATTTTCAGCAAAACAGATAAAAGCAAAATGTAAAGAATCCTGACAATGATAAATCATGGACAATAGAAGGAGCTATTAGCCAAGAGAGAATTGTATGTACAACATACTTGAAAAAAAATGATGATGAGCAGCCATTTGCCTGCTTTATATGTTGCAGGAAAAAAAAAATGTTCTGCTTAGCAAATAGAGAGAGACATGGGTAGCAATGCTAAATATGTGTATGTCTATCTTGTAAAACTGTCCATAAAAAGATTGAAAAGCAGAGATTTCCTTTCCCTCATGCTATCAATTACCACATTTTTAAAAACATAGTTTCTGCAAAATAGAAATATATTAGGAAAAGAAGCAAAGGAAGATAGGATACAAAAATCTCATTTTGAATTTTAGTGAAGATGAGGTGTTCCCATGAGAGCAGACAAAACACCAGAAGAAAAGCTTTTTACAACAAAGACTACAGTAATTTGCCACATCCTGCCCAAGCAGGCTGGAATGCCACTCCTGCCTTAATTAGTAGCCTAACAAAGCTATTCTCTATTATTCAGGACTTCCTCTACCTTAATTTCGCTGATGCTAGAAAACAGTCTTTCCATCCTACCAAGCGCTTGAAGCTGCAACACTGACTGTGAGTCGGCCAGCTCTGACACGGTAATTCTCCACATGTTAAGGAGAATATTGAAAAAAGTNGAAGATGAGGTGTTCCCATGAGAGCAGACAAAACACCAGAAGAAAAGCTTTTTACAACAAAGACTACAGTAATTTGCCACATCCTGCCCAAGCAGGCTGGAATGCCACTCCTGCCTTAATTAGTAGCCTAACAAAGCTATTCTCTATTATTCAGGACTTCCTCTACCTTAATTTCGCTGATGCTAGAAAACAGTCTTTCCATCCTACCAAGCACATGAAGCTGCAATACTGACTGTGAGTCGGCCAGCGCTGACACGTGTTAAGGAGAATATCGAAAAAAGTTTCCAAGAGAAGCGCCATGGCGTCCAGATCATCTAGAGGGGCAGTGGAAGGGGCGATGTGATGTTTGACGACCCCGCATCAAGGGGAAGCTTAGGCAGGGGTGTAATCTAGGCTTGCTTAGCAGGCTTTTAATGACAGCTCAGTTGAAAAATTGCAGCAAATCTCCGATTTTAGTGGTTGCCTGCCTCTATCTCTTTATAAATCAGACAAGGTCTAGACAAGAAAAGTTTGCCACTATTTTCTACCTAAGTTTCAAGCGATTCAAAAATTATCCACAATGGCAGGTTGTTCACATGAAGTTAGTGATAAAATTCCTTCCCCCTGGCTTTAATAGAAGGAAGATCTAGCCTGGATCCCAACTCCAGGCTGTCCCACTGAATACCCAACAGGAATGTGGCATCTCAGTGTACTTCTGCTATAGAGAATTCTTGATAATGTCTAGATTTGAAATTGAATTTTGGTGACCCAATAACCTAGTAATATTAAAGTAGGAGAAAAGAAAAAGAAAAAACACATTTTTGTTTAAGCATTCTTCTTGTGAAGAAGAATTATTTATCCTTTTTACATCTTGATATAAATCATTTATGTATAAGTAATGCAATGAATTATTAAGCAGAACATTTGGATATCATTTAAGATAAAATTTTAGGCAATTGGCTCTCTTGTAAATCAGAAATGAACGGTTGAACTCCAGCAACTAAAATACTCAGGAATGTTGTCCTTGTTTGCCAAGCTCTTCAAAGAGCTCACAGGTTTTTTTTAAGTACTATTACGTGAAATCATTCCCTAAAATCACATATATTCACAAAAAATAACATTTAGAATGCTTCTTGTTTAAAATAAAAGACTTATTGTGTTCAACTCATTTACCACATCCTGTTATTTACATTTCTTATTACAATAACATAAAATTTTAGATCCGAGCTCTATCACCCAAAAAACCCTTTTTATAACTCCACAATATTTTCTTACCTTTCATTAATGCCAGAAGTGTTCCTATTTATCAATCTACTAGAATATGTGCAGCAAACAAACAAAAACATCACTATTTTTACAGAGTAACTGCAGGCAGTTATAGGAAACTGTGCTCTACCTCTTTGCATATTCATAGTATTGCAAGAAAACAGATAACATATTAAAAAAGTGAAATATAATAAACAGAATATTAAAAGTGAAATATTTCCAGTTTCACCAAGCAGTCTTTTGGAGGCTCAGATAAAACTGTGTGGGCAAAGCAAAAGTCCAGTTCCTGCAACGCGAACTAAACCATGAGTGCTATGAAACCTTGCACAACTAAGCTGCAAAGCAGGACAAATGTCTAGGCAGGACAGCCCCACTGATCCAGTGCCTTAAAAGTGATGCATAGCACCTACGGACCTGTCTTGACAACAAATATTTGAATATAAATTTAAGACCAAGACTTAAGAAAGTTTGCTTGAATAAAGCAGTCTAATTCAAACATTGATTTGTTCTACCAAAATCAATACTCAAACACTGAAGTTCCCCAAAGTTTATTTGCTTGGAGCCTCTCTCCTGTCAGTGGTATGAGGTACAACCCAGCACGTATTTGCATTAAACCAGCACCTGCCTCCTGTAGTTGCCCATGCGACACCCGCCCGCAGCGGTGCTGGGCTGACAGGTGATCAGGCGGAAGGTGTTCCAGCATGGAGCAATCCTAGCCCTCAGGAACGCTGGAGAGATGTATCACGTATTTAACATGCTGGTTTCAAAAACTATTTTAAATTAGATCTAATTTCTGCACAGTATAAGGTTATGCACAAAAAAAAGCAAGCAGGCATGGGTCTGCAATAAAATAATGGCGATGCAAGAAGAAACTTTATTTCACTTTTACTAGTTCTGTTTTTAATTTTACAGCATGTCAATGCATTTAAGATATACAGAGAAGCTGCGTGGAGAAATGAAAACTGACAGTGAAATGGCAAATGAAAATTCAGATACTTCTGGTAAAAATACAGAATCTTTCTCATTCATTCTTTCAAGCTGAGTAGCCAGGAATACACTCGTTTTTGATAACTGTTCTGTCATTTAACTGAACAGAACTGGATGACGGTGAGAACTCTCAATAACATTTAACACCAAGGATATTTGGTGACTTGGGTTTTGCAGCGCCTTAGATTTCACTTTTGTGCTTCTCGGTAGCTTTTAAACAATCACATTGCAAGGTACAGTGACTGATGGCTTAATTTGGGGTCATACATACCTTACACAACAGTCTACGACATGAGCTTTAGTCTTGCAAGCTGCAGAACCATTCCTTCAACTCCACAGGTGGGAGTGAGCCATCGGTTAACTGAGTGTTCCCATGGGCAAATGTGGAGGCTGAGGAGGTGTTTGAAAATATGAAGGACTTTCTGAAAAATATTTGATACGTTTTAAATTAAAAAACTCATGTAGTGCTTAAGCATTTAAGTGCATATTTTAAACATTGTCTAAACTACCGGGTTCCCCATACCACAGAACTGCAGAATTAGGACACAGATGTGAAAATGCCCAGTTATGAGAAACAGACAGACAAACTGTGCAGCACGTCCAGCCACAGCCAAAGCTGGGCTGATCAGTAGGAGGGGGTGACATAGAGCAGAGCTGTTCATCCACATCACTAGACCTGCTCATCCCTTTTGGTCACAAGTCTGACAATAAGGTTGTGCAGCAGAGATACCTCCACAGCAGGTATTGCCCCTCACACTTCACTGTTTTTTACTTTTGCTGCAAGTTACTACTGATTTTGAAGATGGATTTTATTTTATCCCATACCTATTGTACTGGAGAAGAAACACCAACAGACATCCAAGGAGGAGGAGGAAGCAGCATTTCTCACCCTGATTAGGCAACGGTGAATCTTTGGGCCAAGATCTCAAGAGACAACATCTTTTAATTACTTGAACCTGAAGCACTTCAGACAAACTTTGGAAAGAAAGCGTGCAACAGCCCAGTCTAAAAATTCTATATCTAGGACTGTCAAAAATTCATCTCTTGAAGGCTGACCTTCCTTCCTCCCAGCAGCTTTCAAAAACCTCACCAAAACCAAGCTGCACAATGCAAAGACCATTGCTGTCACGTTAGTTTGCAGTTAATCACACCAATGCGAAGTCTTTCCAGTAGTCAGTGTCCTAAACTGAAACATTTTCTAAAAACCAATCACTCTCCCAAATAGCTATCAAAGTTAATTTCTCTCCCTCTTGCCCTTGTGTCAGATTCTAGATAACAGAGTTAATCATTACACCACACCCCTGAAATTCAGGGATTCCAGACACATTGCCTTTGCACTTGAATTTCTAAAAAGATTCCTAATCTGATCTGAGACATTTCTTGCACTTATGCTTTAATCCTTGGATCAGGACTATCCCATTTACAACTGCGAGTTGAGGATTTGGATGTATAAAGATGGTGCATGTAGCACAAGTAGTTATTGTGTTGAACAACCTTTCTCTTGGGAACGTGGTAGACACAAAAAAAACGCTCTCAAAAAGAGAACCCTCAATAACATCAAGGGAGACCTCACTCTGCAGAGAAGCTGCGGTGCCCCAGTGGCATCCTTAGGCAAGAGTTGCAATGGAATTGTATGAAATTTGCTTCATGCTCCTGCTGGAAATGGTGCGCTGCAGAGCCTGAATTCACTCACCAGCAGCTCATCAGTTCAGAAGTGTTAATTTTGATCATAACTTCCTTTAGATCACAGGGAAGATGGTGTTCACCTAGGCCCTAAAGTTTTATTACAATATTCTTTTAATACTTTATGTACTTGGCAGGACATGATAGACTCATTTATTTTGTGCAAGTATATAATACTGGCTAGGACTTAAATCTCGATTAAATGCACACTTTTTGCTGATGAATTTTTTTGAAGACTTTTTTTTCCCAAATATATAAAAGGTGTTTGTCAAAGGATATTGTCCTGGTTACTCAGAGCATTCATAATATTCTTCTTGTTTGCTTTTGAAAGCTATTCTGTGGGGGCCAAAATAAATAAATAAATGAATGAGACACCAGTTTGGAAAATTTTTACAGATCCCCACACATCTCAGTATTGCAGTCACTAACAAGATCACTGCAAGTTTCTGAAGAGCTGTCAGACATTTACAATTCCAATGATTAAAAGTTGCAAACATATTATTAACTTCACTGTATAAGATTTTCTAGAAATGCAAACAGCCTTTGCATCTAGGGTAACACGAATTTCAACAGAGACTTTGATTAAATCTAATCTATTAAAAAATGAAATCATAAGCATGCTTATTTCAACGAACAAAGAAAGCAAAATAATACATCAAATCCCTGAGTAAGCAGTCACAAAAGACCTTTAAATAACTCAACTTTCTACCATATTTTATTATCCCTTCCTAGTTTTATAGCATTATCTGCTACAGAAATGCAGGGAGATTTGTAAAACACTATAGCATTTAAGTCATTAAATTTTATAGCTAATTTCTAATGTGGATTTGATTTTTTATGAGCACAAAAAGAATCTAATTTGCATTAGTGACAGTAACTAGAGAAATTTAACACCTGGCACTGGTTGTAAGAGAAATTGAATATTAGCTACTTGGGTGCTAAAAAGCACATTCATACCTTCAAGGGGGATTTTTCGTTTATTTATGCTGTACTCTCATGTTTATCATTACAAACGTGTTCTTACATCATGATGGAGGAAAACTCTCAGGAATGCAAAAATACCGTGCACTCGATAAAGGGAGTTCGTAGCAACAGCAGCAAAATGAATCATTTATACACTAAAGAATGTACCAACCTAGAAATAAATCTCCAATGAAATGTAAAATTAGAACAGCAGCAATGCACAGACAATTCACTTCCACAAGTGCTTTTTATTTATTTATTTTTCCATAGATACCACTGATTTCTTGCAGCAGTGCATTAAATCAAAATTAAGCCCCTGTTAAGAAAAAAAAACCCAAGCCATAGCTGACATGAAAAAGAACCACATTTCTACATGAACAACCCACGTATTTATAAAGTGTGGAAAATTAGGAGCTGCAAAATAGGCAAAGCTGCTGTAAAATGATATGGGAAGTGACATTTTACATAGCCGGCTACAATTAACACATTGATGGCATTTTGCTGGGCTCCTTGCAGTGATAATGCTGTTGTCAAATGTGTTTAGTGCACCAAATCTCCTGGAGCCTTCAGCTAGGCAGCAAGCTTTTGACAGATTGAAGGTTCAGAGATAGGCTATCATGACAGATGGAAACTGGCACCGATGTTCAGCTTTCGCCGATCACAGGGGACCTGCCCCCCTTATTCTTCAGGGCTCCGCTCTGCAACCTTCCCCCTTCTGATGAAGGCAGGGGATGGCATTGTTAAATAGTGCATCTGTGTGAGTTAGACTACTCTGATGAAAGCATAAGGCAGACGCTCTGTGAAGCAAAAGACAGCCTCTGCTCTAACTGCATTTTAGATAGACTCGAGGAAGACTCCAGGGAGCCAAGATAAAACTTTGGTAAATTCCAGACAAAAGGAAAAAGCCCACACTAACCGCTAACTGTTAGTGCTTATAGATCTATATTCATGGGATCTATATTCATCGCGTACGAGCTGCCGCAAGCTATTGTGCGAGGAGCTCTGCCGGAGCCTCTCTATTATTGTTTTCATCATTTACTGAAATTGGTTGGAGGAAAAAAAAAATCCCTACATTACAGAACTCCATCCAGAAAGCGTATTCAAATAGGAGATACAGAGAGCGTGCAGGAACAAAAGTCTGTGTTGCTGCAAACCTCCAGCTTGCTCAGAGGCTAATTCAATTATTAGGAGAGGCTGTTCTTGCAACTGGTCTGGGTTCTTGGATGCAATGTTAAAAGCAGGGTGAGAGCTGGTGTTCCTGAGCTTTACACAGCTGGGCATAAACAGGCAGATAATACAGTTAATTAACCTTTCACCCCCCCACACCTTTTGGAGAAAGGCATTTGTTATTTTTTTTAATCAGCCTCAGGATATTTCAAAGGCATTTCCACCAACTGTATTTGCTTCTTTCTATCCCTGACAAATTCCTGTTTGATTCCTTTAAACTGAGCTGCAGAGCTTTCTTTTTGCTGTCTTAATCTTCAATTCCACTCTCGCTGATACAGTATTTGGAGCAGCATACTGCAGCCCATTTGAGGTATGATAATCAGCTGATTAGCTAGTGAAGTCGTTTTCCCTGAGGCTCTTTTGTGTGCAAAATCCTCACACTCAATTGACATGTGGACATCATAAAGCTGATGAAATGCAATTGTAATGAACAAGAGGGAGAGGCATCTGCAGCAGTCTAAATGAAAGACCCTTCCCTCTCGACATGCTAATTCAGAAAATCTGCTCTTAACTTGTACTCCCTCTGGATCCCAATAGATGTGGATCTCCATGAATGCATATTCAAAACAGTGCATTAGCCTCAATAGTGAGTGAAATTTGAGCCTGGATGGACCAATTCTAATTTCAAGACAGATTATGCTGCATCAAACGTAGTAATGATTTGACAGTTCATTTGTGACGAGAGTCCTACAGTCAAGGTTTAATGCACGGACAGGCGCAGGTGTGCCACAAGCACTGACAAAATCCAAAGGCTGCCGGTTACAAAGCCTCATGTAGGAGGAAATGTGAAACATGCTTAAGAAATTAATACCATCATCCTTAAAACATCTTGCAACAAGGGCTCCCCAACCACACTTTGCTATTACCCGGGCAGATTTATGCAGCCAAACCCCAGCTAGGAAGGGCCAGAAAGGGCAGCGCAATATACCAAGGTCAGTACAAATTAGTTCCAGGATGGAACAAATTAGTCAACAAGATCAAAGAACATCTTTGAAAAAAAGGTTTGTCTTTTGGAAATTCAGGCAAGCTACGGCTCAGCCGGAGGGAGCACGAGTGCCAACTGCTGTGACTGAGCAGGGATCCGCGACGTGGGCAGGGACGCGTCAGGCTCTGCCTGCCTGGTGGCAGCCTGTACACAACCCACCAAGATTTTCAGCGATTCTCCGCTAACTGCCAGCGTCAATGCTGTATTGTTTAAGGCAGTGAAAGAAATTCATATCTGTACTATTATATCAAATACAGTTCCATGGGTTAAAAATGCATGAAATATTAAAATATACAATAGCAATCACACATGTAATAGCCTTTGCTGCACAGAAGTTTAAGTACTAATTATCTTACATGTTCTGTGAGCCAGGAAACTCCATCCAGGGTTCAGGAGGAGTTGCTGCTTGACAGGATCTTCATGTCATTCACTGGAACTTGTGCTGCAGAGCAGGAATTCCCACCTAGAGAAGAAGGACATGAGGAGGGTCAGGTTTGTGCTACACTTTTGTACATTCCACACTTTCCCTGTTACCTCTGAACAGAGCAAGCAATCAGGGACACGGGTATTTGCTGTGCTCTTTCTCTTCTACTCCTGGTTGGCTTTCTGGGGACCTGGAGGAGGAAGTCAGCATCAACACTGTTTTACTTGCTTTCCTTCTTTATCATATTGCAGGGAAAAACATGGTGGCATATGCAGCCAGCTGGGTACCTTAAAATGATTCAAGAGCAGCTGGCTGATATCAGAGCTCCAAATCACTTGATTTCTAAAGCCCCCAGGGACTTTGGCTATTGGGTAGCCACTTTCTTTGCATTGCAAGGCAGCCAACCTAGCAGCAGTGGGTTTAGAAGAAGACAAAGCAGCTGTGAAGAACTCTAGATTTTGAAGCTCATGAGATTTGGGGACTTCACATAAGTGAACATTATATTTCCTCTTTAGCTCTTGCTTAAAAATTCTTGCGAACGTCAACAATAATGGTTTGACAAGCACCGAGTTCCTCCTCTTCTGGTTTCTGTTCTTACTGAGGTTTGAAAAGAGGACTTTTTATTGTCCTTTCCAAGAGTCTGGAATAGTTACATGAAATGCTACTTACGAAAACTATGATGATTCTAAACTTTGGAAGTCTTCGCCTGGGATTTTAAGCACCAGCCATTGAATATCCCTCTTTCTGCAGCACCAAACAATGACAGCCTCAGGCTGGGCTAGTGCAGGACCCTGCTGGTTCCCTCCTCCCTGGGTAGAGGGCTTTGCTGTTTGCACCTCCCTTCCAGGTGGTCCTAACACTTCTCCAGCATGGGAAGTCATCTGGTTCCAGAAGGGCATCCCTGAGGCCATGAGTGCAGCCCCAGTGGCAAGGAACACAGCTGAGGGGGTTCCTCCTCACCCGAGGATGCCCATCCATGTCACAGTGAGTCTCCCCATCAGCCCCATATCCACAGGGTCCACATCTGCTGCTGAACCACAAATGAGGTTGAGGAAAAACATCCAGTCCCACGTACGTTGCTGCACTCTTCTTGCTCCTCCTCTCTCCCACCAGCACCTGCTGCAGAGCTGCTTGGGAAGGCCACCATTTACAGCCTTGGCAGCCCTCAGGAAGCATCACAGAAATGAGATCGCCCTTTCTAAGTTGAAATGCTAAATAATTTTACTTTGCTAATAGAATCAAGACCATAATTTAAAACAGCAATGGTCTCACTCCAGAAGTGATGTTTTACAGAGCTTCAGACATGGTCATTTTCCCTGATTCTTAAGTTCTTGTGACGAAAACGCACTTTAAAATGGCTTCCAAACCTACTCCGTTACAGCAGTACTGTGCTACTCTGCTCTTTAGGCCTTCCTGCCCCTATTTTCCTTCAGCCTTCATGCTCATACTACATATTGCATTACTCCCAGAAACAACCTCCAAGACGACATTTGAAGCAATATGCAGCAAATCATTTTTAGAATGCAAGTTACTTGCAAATGCCATCGGAATGTGATACTACAGCCTTACAGCTCCGTTATTTTAATCACCTCAGCCATGGCTTTTTTTTTGCAGCTTTAAGTTCTGCAAGTCCCCCAGCACTATGCAAGTGTGATTATCACTAGGATTTTTTAAAATATTTTTCCTCTGTTTGTTTATAATGAGTATCATGCTGCTCCTGACAAGAGAAGCAGCAGCTCTTGCCTGATTTCTAAGAGTACAGAAGTCATAAGATGTGTTTCTTCTTGGCCGCTGCAATAAATGACCTTCCACACATTCTGCTATCAAGAATGTTGTAAAGTTTAAATTTGGCTATCTGTAATTAACTGTTTTTAAGAGTTTGTAGGCATGGTTCTACCGTATTAATGGTTTCACAAGGAGGAAGCAGAATTTAAATAGAGGAAACACACAAACATGCCCTTGTTATTTTTAAAAGTGGAATTGCAGTAAACAGTGATTTTTTTTTTTGGAATGGCAGCCTCCTTTGGACAATACCTAATTAATAAGGTATTGACACCTAAAGACACCTAAAAACATATTTATCCTATCTTTATCTACTTAGTTGAATCTACTGGTACCTATCTGTAATTTATCAAGAACAGTGGTTGTTTCCTTAGTATTTATGTAAAAAGGTTTAGAAAGGAGCACACAGTGTAGACCGAGCAAGGACTCCAGGACTTTTGAGATCAGCACAGAGAAGAAGTGACTTGCCGCTGGTGAGGATGATTTCTTACATGCCAGCTCAGCACAACGAACTAATATAAATGAGCATTTTTGCTCGGGATCTTTTCAGAAAAGATCAGAAAAGTTCTGCTTTTCAGAGCTTTCACAAAGTTCCAGAAAAGTTCTGCTGTTTTCTTTATCTCAAACGCTTTAAGCAGATACACAGAAAAAAAAATTGCTGCAGATTTTACATTATATTGTGCAAACATTGGACTAGTTTCACAGGAGAGCAGCAGGTCTAATACTCTCCAACATTTATGCTCTTTGGAGAATACAAAGAAAATAAAGAATACAAAGACCAAGAGGAATTAGTATATTTTCCAAGTCTTGCCTTTTTTTTTTTTTTTTTTTTTTTACTCCCCTTCTATTCTACAATTTAGTAAGCCATCCAGGATAAAGAAAACAGAAATCCCTACCCATGTCTCAGCTCATATGAGCTTTTCCTCACTAAAACTCTCTAATGAGTGACATCCCCCAATCTCCCCACCTGGGCAGCCCCAGAGCCTATGGGCTTGTTCCTGTTTCTTACATTACCTTCCTTTGAGGCACCTATCAGTGCTATAGCTATAATATGTAACTGTTCAATAGCACACCGCCTGAGAATAATCATTTTCTAATTAATTGATATTTTGCTCAGGATCAACACCACCAGCGAGGTGCCACATCTTTCTTTGCAGGGCTAACGCACCCAGCGTACAGTTGCTCTGGTAAAATGCAGCGGGAATCACGGAGAGGGCAGCATTCCTCAGTCAGAAGGTCGATAGAAAGGCTCCTCTCTCTCCTGTTTTCTATCACCTCTTTAATGTGTTTATTGATACAGTACTTAAAATTTGTCATTAGCTCATACATATTCCTAAATCCTCTCTCTTTTGCAGCTTAAAGCACCTACGAACGGTGGGAAACAAAATTTATTGCTTTTCCAATCAGACAGTAGTGCTTAGAAAGCACAGTGTGGTTTAATGCAAGTCTATTGAGGGCTTTGGGACAGCACTCCAGGTCATGTGGAAAATGCACCTTTACATAATGATTTTCACACTTCTGAAAGGATTTAAAATTCAAACACCCATTTCAATGATAAGCAAGACAAGAAAATAAACCATACAGCAAGATGCACAGCCCCCTTACAAAACATCCCATGTCTGCTCCCTGCAATGCCCTCACCATGTCACCATGCTGCTCACCGCCTCCCACTCTGGCAGAATAGCACTCCTTTCTAGTACTTTCAGAAGCTCAGTCTCATGCAGTCTGGCCTGATTTAGCTGCTTGATGCTATCCAGTCCTCTGAAGACTTACATTTGGTATTTACCTGAAATTTAGAGATGAGTTATATGAAGATGGGTGAAAAAGGAGAAATAAAGAAGTGCTGCATGTGAAAAGTTTTCAAAATAAATTACTTGCTCTCCCAGCCATATCTAGGAGTAACCTTATCTACAGCTAACACCAACTTGCAGGAGGGGATCCCAAGTGGTCTTGTCTGTACTTGACAAGCTGACATGTACATCAGGGAACACTGCCTCACGACAGCAGCTAAGTGCCACACTTTACCTAGCATATGATATAATTATACAAGTGTACTTGATGATATGGACCTGTCTTCGTTCAGTTAATTTCTTCTCCCCTTTGCTTGGCCTAGGCAAAACTTTTTCATTTAGCCAAGATAATAGAAGTGACTCAGAACAATGAGTTTAACACTGCTTTCCTGCACAAAGTCACCTAACAGCCACTAGCTAGCAAAGATACCTACCTTGCTCCTGTCTCCAACAGCAGTTAGGAAGACTAAAGTAACATCCAAGGACTAAGCAAGTATTTTCTGCAGTTTGAGCAGACAGAGTCCTTGCAAATATTAATATCCTATCAGGGCTGTTCTTCATTTCTGTTTCATCTCTGAAAATGTTACCTCATCGCAATCACACTTTCTCCAGCTATTTCTCCAAAGGACTTGGCTTGTTTTGCCATGAACCAAAGGTGGAGAAGGGAGCACATTGATGGAGGTCCAGCCAGAAATGGATTAGTTGCACAGCCTGAAGGCCTCATGCAAACACAACCTCAGACCACAGACACTCCACTGAAATCTCTGTATGCCAGCAGTGAACTCTTAACTCCAGTAATAAGATAGACATCTTTAACTGCTCCAAGATCCTCATCACTCTGATTCAAATGTGAGTCTATTTTTTGTCCACCAGTACAAAAATGTGACATCAAGGAGGGAAAGTCCTAAACATTTAGCCCTCTGACAAATCCCCACCTTATTTCTGGGCTTTAAAGAAAATTCAAGAGCAAACAGCCCTGCCTAAACTCTCAGGTCCAGAATTTGCTGACCGACTGAACATCTCTGCAGTTTTACTGACCAAGGCTTGCTCTCTGCTACCTTATTTTTCACCTGATATGAACCTTGAAATGAAACACTTCAAACCTACACCTCAAACTGTCTCTGCTCATGCTCTTGCTGCCTGCGAAGAGCTCCACAAACACAGCAACAATAGCAAGAGCTTGCTAAAGTTTGTTTTTCTCCTAATGAACCACTCAACTGATTATATTTTATTCCCCGGCACAAAGTATTATTTTAAAATTCAGAATTATTATATACACCCTACAGTGATTGCTTTCACTGGCAGCAATATTTTCCTCACAGCACTTGAACTAATGCAGTTTGCTTATTCCCCAGAACTGCCCAGCATAAATTCCCTGCTGCTGAAACAACGAAGTCCTTTCCCAGGTGAGGAACCCTACCATAGCTGCCTGCTTTGGGGAATATTGCAGAAAAATCATTGAAACCATCAACCTAGTGCACAGCAGCAGTATGAGAGGCAAACAAGATATCAGGTTGTATTAGCAAGGGGATAGAATACTAAACAAGAGGTGATGCTCTTTCTGTAGACGAATCCTTATTAGCAATAACTCATATGGCGCCTATCTAGACCTCTTTGCAGGGCTGGGCACCGTGGTGCAGGAAGAGTATCACTGCCTTGCAGAGGCTGCGTGGTGCATCTACCACCAGGCTACAAAGATAATAGCAGGTCTCCAGAATCTGAGGTGTAAAAAAAGGTTAAAGGAGTTGAATTATTCTCCCTGGAAAATAACAGCCACAGATGTGACCTAAAAGCAAATTTCAAAATTATGGAAAGGGTCTGATAAAATTGCTAACAGTATATTCAGAGGGGCAAAATATGCACAAACGTAAAATGTACATGTTCTAAAACTGCAATTAAAGAAAAAAAATCAGAGAACTGAGCTATTTTGTGCACAAAAAAAGCAAATGTGTCTCCATTCCCACTGAGCCCAACAAAAAAATCGTCATTGATTTGAGAGAGGTGCAGCTATCCTAGAGTAATTCCTGAGAAATATCAACAAAAAAACATTGCAGAGATATTTTGCTCAGCTATTCATTTCTGAGCTAAGAGGAGCAATGGAGGAGAAACATCCAGAAGAAAAGGTTAAATTACACTAGAAAGGCTGGGTGACATTTCTTCTTTCTGCCTGGGAGATCACATCTTTAAAGAAGTTCCTAGGTCTGAGTTTTCCCAGGCAGGCATGGAAAACTGAATCTGTCCTGCAGGAGAAGCTAAATGCTGTAAAAACAGGATTTTTTTTTTTTTTTTCCCCTTTTGTATCCCCTACTAATTAGCATGTGGAGAAGAGAAATTGGTGGAGGTCACCACTTAGGAAACTGGGGCCACACACGCGGGAATCGCTGTCCTGCAAACCCAGTAACTATTGAGGCTGATCCAGGTTTGATGAAAGGTGCCTGTCACTGCACCTTCCCCTGCCCAGGAGCAAGGGCTGGGAGGAAAGGAGCTTTTGTGATCCCTAACTGAGGAGAAATAGCACCAATCCTGCCTGAAATGAGGCCTCCAGCACACTCCGAGGGGAAGGAAATGCTTCCTGGAGCTCGGGTAGAAATGCTGGACAAGCAGCTCTGTTCCCTGCCCGAAAGCGCTACAGCAGCAGTGCGGTGTCTCCTGCTCCCCCAGCCCACCTCTTGCAGTAAATGTCAGGCTGCAGCCGTATTGGGCATAATTAGCCTATGATAATAAATTACCCACATTTTCAGGAAAATATTAGAGACCATCATTATCTGGAATAGAGCTGCATTCAGCCACACAACCCTACCTAATATGATGGATGGAGCAGTCACATCCACTGAATACATTTATCTAGAATGGAGTGATTATTTCAAAGATGAACACAGTCAGAAATAAGTGCATATGAATCATATACTACTACACACTGGAGAGTACCAGAGTAGCAAGGGTTGTAGGTCAGCTGACCAGCCCATAGCTTTTAGTTGGTAGATTATTTCAGACATATACCCTAGGATTTTAAAGCTCAGTCTCAAAATCCCTCTGAATTTAAAAACGATTCCATGTTTTCTCTTGGAAAGAATAAAAAAAAAAGAGAGAGAGAGAAAAAAATACAGGAGGTCTTTTTCCCTACCTCCGAGATCACTGCTGTTATTGATTTCACTATCCAACCACAAGTAAAGGATTATTGCACATGAAATTGCACTGTTAAAATAATTTTTATATAACAGCTAATTATTGTAGAAAAGGCAAACAGTGAAGGACTTTTGCAAGGAGTCACTCACATCCAGCTGCCTGTGGGATAACACAGGAGTCACTACAGAAGGGTCTCATCAGCTCATCAGACCTATGCATTCATTTTTTCACACTTTAGCTTCTAACAATATTTTTTACCTTTTCCAACCATTTCGGTAAAGCAATGAAAATTACTCAGAATCATGGACAAAGTTCACAATTCTGTTTTGTAGCAGTATCCAGGCATCAACAACATCGTGCTTCTTTTTTTCTTGTGTTCTGCAAAAGGGTAAGATCACTTTAGACATCAGGCTTGCATACCTGCACATGGAGATCAGCGCGTCCTTGTACAGCAACCAAAGTCTCCAGAGCTCTCTGAATGAAGTTAGTTGCTTCAAATAAGCTGTGTGGATATCCAGCTTTGTATAGATTTGTCTTTCAAAAATGCAGTAGCATAAAAGTGTACTTTCTACAGGTTTCTCCAAATTCTAAGCATTGTTGTCTAAGATTTGTTATACAAGGTGTAGGCTTTTCACACAAAGGCAGCCTATCTTGGCATGCAAGAGGAAAGAGTCCTATGAATTTTCAGCCATATTCTATGTTTCCGTCATTAACGTCCCTGGAAGAGACAGTATTTTTTTTTTGCTCCTCTCACTCCTTCCCAGGCACTAACATATTTCTTGACAAGTCCAAGTAAGCTGAGGAGAAAATTATTTCAGCATTAAGGGGATTAAAAAGAGAAGAATAGAATGGGGAAGAAGAAGTAGGGGCCTACTTGTTCATCTGTTTAGAGTTGACTCTTTCTGGAATAAGAAAATTTTAAATGATTTTTTCTTGTTTTCATCCTAGCCTGAGTGAAAACTATTATTGTAGTGTATTTGGAAAACTCTGAAATACAACAATACTAGCAATTTCTACTGGAGTGCACTTCTGTGATGTACTATGGAATGTCAGAGGATCCATGGGAGAATTGCTTCTTACCCCTTCTCACGCTCCCAAGACTGTGAGGCTCTCCAGGAACAAAATTTCCTCTCGTTAATACATCTTTTCTTCCACTCATTCATGGCTGCCTTCTGTGCAAGGTTGCACAGAACTATATCACTTGGTGGTACATTGAATTAGCACCTGAAAGTGAGAAGCTTTCCTTCCTGATTTCAGTTATTTTACCTATCAACAGCATCTACGTTGCTCCATGGGGTAAAGCTCAATGGAGGCAGCAGGAGACGGATTCCATCATCTTCCATGCGCTGCTGGCAAAGCACCTCCCCTAGTGCCAGGGTGGTGGGACACAGCCCTTGGATTTCAGTCAGCAAACGGGCAGAAAGGACAGACAGACTCCTGAGAAGCCTGCTGGGTTTTCAGCATCTCAGTATCTGCAAAAACTAAGAGATTTAAAAAAAAAAAAAAGCTTTACAAAAACAGCTTCTGTGTGAAACAATGGTTTAACAAAACTTTTCACGTATGACCAGAAGGCATCATCTGTTCATAACATGCAATTTATCTAATGTGTGTAGAGGCATTTCCAAAAAGAGATGCACACCCATATACCTGCCTACAGTAACCCATATACCTGCCTACAGTAACATGGAAAGAATTTCATGAACTAGACAAAAAGAGTTTGCTGGAATATTAACACTAGCCATCATTTCCCTTCATTAAGGTAGAATTAAGTTAGTTGAAAATCTTGAAAATCTATTGCTTTTTTCCCCATAAAAATGAGCTGAAATGTGCAATAGAGACATAATGATCAGCTGCTTTGTTTTTCTGATAGAAGCCTGACTCAAATCCCAAAACCCTGAAGGTACAGACAAATGGGAGACTTGCTCGAATTAATTTGCCAAAAGAACAGGTAATCATGAAAATTATCCCAACATTTGGTGATAGGAAGCCTATGGTCATGCACACCCAGTCACCCACACATCCTGTCCCTGAAAACAAAGGACGCATCAGAACTGAATTCCTTGGAAACCATTGCCAAAGAACCATTCCTATATATTCAGGTAAGTTAATTAGTAAATAAGCAGCAGCTTATATGATGCTGCTGCATCTTCACTGAACTTATAACAAAGCCACCAGGGGTAACAGGTCAAAGGCATAATTTTTTCATTGTCATTCTGCAGGTATAATGCAATTATTCAATGTAATGCGCTAAATAAAGGGTCAAGCTATTTCTGCAAAGGGCAATATCAAAATGCCAATTGACTTCTGTAGGAAGAGAAAAGGGCCTTAAGCAGGCAGGTAGATTTTTATCTAGGTCCTATAAGACTCACAATTTAGCATAGTTACTTAAAAACAATTCTTTGTAATCAATTTTTAAAGCTGTTATTACTTCATGAAATTTTTCATTCAGAATATTTGCTGAGTATGCACTACAATTTTCAAAACACTGCTTTGTGGAAAGCCTTTCCTGTGCATTAGACATTAAATAGATCTAAAAATGTTCCAGCAAGCCTCTCCATGTAGGGAATGGCAGGAATTTTTTTGCCTGGGTTGATATAATGTCATGAAATAATTTTGAGGAAAAATTAAAGTTTAAAAAAATATATACACACACACCCCTGTGAAAGGGACTTTCATCACACATTTTAACATAAATATTGTGAATGTGGAAGGGGCTTGTCTTTGGGGAATGAGCAGGGGTCACTGCCCATCAACAGGGCTTCAATATATGGCAAGGCCTTTCAATATAGGTTAGTCAGTATATTTGCCCTTAGTCTGGTTTGAAATAGGGTAAGTTAAGAAAATACAGTAACATCAAAACATTCTTCATCCAAAGACTGGGCCGTATCTGAGCTTAGGCACAGCTAATGTGCTCTGCATCCCCAGAACATCCGTGCCCAGCTCACTGGTAGGTGGTAACACTGTTACCGCCTACAGAAAACATAACAACGACCTTATTTTTAGATGGAAAACATCCTGTGAATGTCTTCACATTTGCAATGAATTAAATTGTACCATTGATAGTCAATGGACTACACAAAGCTAGAGAAGACCATAGGTCCATCTCAGTGAGAACAGAGGAAACTTTCTGTAGCAAGAAGCTGTTGCATATTAATCCCTGTTTATCCGATTCATGTGGACTAGAGCTGATATAAAACATCTCAGAGCAAAATGAATAGCGTTAAAGACAGCACTCAGTAATAGTATGAACTGTAGCTTTTAGACGTTTGATTCAGGTCCAATGGCAGAATTCCCTTGGATTCAGGATCAGAAATGAAGAGAGAATGCTATTTCCAAGTGGCTAATTTTTGGAGACCATTATCAAGTTATCTGAGATTTTTTTAGACACACAAGAGTTTATACAACTCTTTAGACAGTATCTATGCAGAATTTGACCTTTTTTAAAAAAAAAGAAAAAAAAATTAAAAGTAGAGCATAATCTCTAATTCAGCCTCTACTGAAACTACCACAGCAGCAGTGGATTCTAAATCATATCAGTATAGTCACTATAGTCACCCCACTTTCATTCAAAGCTTAGTTTAGATTTCTTTGAAACCTAGCCTAAGATTTCAGGATGGTCAGACGCCACATTTGGGTAAACCATGGCACTTTTTCAGAAGTTTTTAGAACTTGAGGTAAGGTCTCATTTCCAGCTGTAGTATCAGGAAGAATAGATATGGGTTGAGCTATAAAGAGCAGAGTTTTCGGGTGATTTATATCTTCCCATGAATTAAAAGCAATTTTAAAAATACAACTATTAGAAAATTTAACATAAAAAAGCGTTTTCGAAGTAACTAGCACATTTATGCCGATACGTATTTAACAACTTCTGCAACTTAATAAGTTCTATTATATGTATATAAGACAAGTAACATCAAGAGGGAAATTAGTTCTTTTAGTTGTACATTATTCCTGTGGCCAAAATAATAAGTTCTGACACTGCCTATGGCCGTGAGAACTGCCATGCAGGGTTAACCCACAGGTTTATCTAAGCTAGTTTTTCTCTAAAGCAACTCTTGCTAGTAGAAGAAACAAGACAGAGCCTTGGTGGGGTACACCTTCCCAAACAAGCGCTCAAGGACACATTTCCCAAGCTGGAAGACGCATCTTGTCCACTGCTTATAACTACCGCCGAATTGGCTTCCACAGACTTTTCTAACCCATTTTACGTTTACCCGCTCACAGCTTCATGTGACTGAGCCCCAGGCAAAGCATCTCTTTATGGGACTTCTGCTTCCTTAAACTTCTTTCTCAGGTATCTTCAAATGACCACTGGACCAAACACAACTAAAAAAATACTACCATTTTTGCTAATAAAGCATTACAGTAACTACTATGGTAGTATGAGCAGCACAGCATTGGGTCTCCTAAAGCACAAGTCTAAGGAATAGATGCTGTCTAATAACTTTGCGTCTTCTGTTTAAAAAATGCATTTATGCTAACACATGGATTTTAAAACAGGGAATATTTTCCAGATTTTAAATCTGCCCTATTTCTTACCAACCCAAGTTTGAACTACACTCAAAATACGAGCATGCTTTTGATTGCATACATAATAGCACTCCTTTTATTAGGCAGCATAATAAACAGGAATAGCAAATTGCAGATGCTACAACCGCCCATATAGTAAAACTTACTGCATATCTTTCCCACAAAGGAGATACAAAAGAGAGATAATCATGATCAAAGGGAATTCATGGTGCAATATGCCTAGAGTCACTAAACATTAGCGTGCTACTCACTCTCTACGTAAAAGGTATATACTAATATCATTACCCTCAGAGAATAGGGAGAACGTACATATGCACCTGATTTCTTGCACTGAGTCAAATTTACATTGGAAATTCAAAAGTCTGTAAGTCACTTTAGCATAGCTCCAAAAATCATGATCATAACACCGCGTTGGCACAAAAGAATCACAAAAGGATATCAAAATAGGCCCTCCTATATATTTTTACTATATAATACATGCTACTGAGGAGCATTTGTTGGGTGGTCATAAATGAGGCTACACACCCCAAACCTCTACAGACCCTAAACTTGCTTCCCCTGACCCCAGGGCAAAGCCTTCCTTTTCCTCTAAGCTCTTGGAGACGAAGCACATCCCCCTCAGCACCTCTGTGCTCGCTGCATCTCCTCTCGCAGAGCAGGATGCGTCCTGGGCAGAACCCCCCAGCCCCTCATCCAAATGCAGCGCATTAGAAAACACTCCAAATGACTTGCTAACAAGGGTTGGTGGAAATAAATTCTCAAAGACCCATGGGAAAAATTTAAGGCAGTGGCAAGTGACCGTATATCAGCATCAGTAAAACTGAGGAATAAATACAGGGAAACACAAACAGCATCCCCCAGAAAGCGAGGCCCCCTCTCAAAGTTTGTGCTTTTCTGTGGCAAATGCACAAACAAAGCATTACTTTATGTTTGCTAACCACAAAAGCGGTTTCTGTTCCTCTTTTACAGTATTTTCAGTGCAGCCTTTTTGTCTTTGGAGATAGCCCGATATGTAAATGCCCTTCCACAGCCTCCGTGGAATAAGAAAAAGATCTTAGGAATTGAAATGCTATTTATATTTATCATAACTTGATAGGAGTACCGTGTGTTTATTTAAATACTCTACCATTATTTCTCCTTAACAACCGGCAGCTCTGAAGTGCAGTTCTAAGTCTGTTTACACCACACAGATATCAAATTGACTTGCTAATGGTAACTTTTATTCGGTATCCATGGGTTACTGTGTCATGTGATTTGACATCAAGTACAGACAGTGCTGATTAGTAGCATCCAGTTCTGTCCATCTCTGTGCATCACTGAACCATCTGGTCATTTATTCACTAATAAGCCCCTAATGGCCCAAATATTCACCGGCCTGTCATTGTGACATGGCATAAAATGCCTACATCTTTCAACTTGCTTTGACATGTTGCTTGTTTCACATCAAAACCCGTCATTTACAGGAAAAGAGCTCAGAGGGGTAAAAACTTGACCTAATCTGCAGTGTTAACACAAAGACAGAGGCTTTGTTATCTGGTAGCCTGACTGAAAGCATGTAAATGGGCATGAATTCATTTTGTACATTTTTCCATTCTCATTTTACAACATTCTTTAAGTTTGGTATCATCCCCAATATGGGTTTTTATGCGGTTTTGCTATGAAATTTCTTTATCGGTTAATACGCTAAGGAGTGCGCTCACAGGGACGAGGTTCTCGCAGGCGTTTGTCAGTTTTCTGCACACAAAATGTCCATCAGCCACAACGCGGAGCTGCCGAACTTCCCTACACCCTTCTTATAAAAATTAGTGGCATTGAAAATTTTAACTGCCTTTTTTTTTTTTTTTTTTTTTTTTTTT
>VWPW01012270.1:0-28158 GCA_013389825.1 Crypturellus undulatus | reverse complement strand
CTCCTGCAAATCCTCCCCAGCAGCAACGAGTTTGGAGCAGGAGCCTGTGTTTTCCAGCCCAAACTGAAGGGTGAGACACGTTTATCTCCCTCGAAATGCAGGTTTTGGTGCATGTGGATCTTTTACGGGAGTCATCAGCTTTCAGAGGAGGCTGCAACAGTTTTCTACCCCTCTTGGCTATAAAATAACTGATCAAAAGGGTTTGCTAAGCGAGGGGGCATATTTCATGTTTCTGGAATTTTCTCACTCTCCTGCAATCCTGAAAATAATACGCCCTCTCCATATTTCCTGCTGCAAATGACAGCAGAAACTCATTAATTCATCTCGTAAAGAAATACAGGTGAGAATTACCCTCGTTCCTCCTGCCTTCTGCCTGGTGAGATGATGTGGCGTAGGAAATTGGATAGATGCTTGAAATCCAAGAGACATTTCATTGCATTTGTGCTTTGCTGACACAAGAAATGTTGTTTAAAAGAGTAAACCTTGCTCCTTGCCATGGCCATTGGGATTTAGTGTCCCTCCTTCCAGGGAATGCACCCTAAAGAGACTAAGNTCTCCATATTTCCTGCTGCAAATGACAGCAGAAACTCATTAATTCATCTCGTAAAGAAATACAGGTGAGAATTACCCTCGTTCCTCCTGCCTTCTGCCTGGTGAGATGATGTGGCGTAGGAAATTGGATAGATGCTTGAAATCCAAGAGACATTTCATTGCATTTGTGCTTTGCTGACACAAGAAATGTTGTTTAAAAGAGTAAACCTTGCTCCTTGCCATGGCCATTGGGATTTAGGTCCCTTGTGTCCCTCCTTCCAGGGAATGAACCCTAGGAGACTAAGAAAAGGGGAAACTGAAAGAAGTGAAGGAAAAGGAGTACTCCGAGCCAAGGCGAAGCAATGAAAAGCAATCAAATAAGCAAATAAATAAATAAATAGAAGGCATCTGGCTGTCAGGAAAAATCAAGCCAACCAGAGGCTGCTCATTCCCAAGTTAAAAAGTGGGATCCCTGAAGCGAGTGAGGGACCAGGGTTAGCGCCCTGCAGCGTGAGCAGGAGGAAGCAGCCCGTGCATTTCCAGCAAGCAGGAATCGCAGTTAAGGAATTTGCCTCATCTATTATTTTTAACCGCTTACCCTGGGGAAAGTGCTGTGGGATGCGCTGTACCCTGGGGTAAAGTCGAGCTGGCTGCGCTCCACAAGGGGAGAAAACTCTACAAAACTCTCTATATCTGCAAGGGCCCTTCTGCTGGTTCAGCCCACACGAGCTGTGATCTACACATGCAAACAGTTCTGATCATGCAGATTCAGGGTTTCTTTCTTTTTCTGGTGGAAATTGCTTTTTCGTTTTTGTAAATACGCCACAAAAAATTACTTACTGACCTGTGGGAAACACTCCTGCTCTATGCACGTTTTGAGCAGACCCACGCCAACAGGTGAACGGTGCTCATCGAGCAGTCTGGGGCAAGATCCCTGAGATTATTTTCGCCCTCCACATGTCTTTTTCCCGTGGTTTAATATATCTTTATGATGGGCAGTGTCAGGGAGGCTGAAATCTCAGACTTCCCCATTGTACAGCTGAAGATGACAGAATGCCAGCAAGACAACAGCTTTTTGGAGGACAACTGGTTTTTCACCTTGTTTTAGGAGACCCACAGCTGACTCCTGCCTCCTGGGATCGTTGTTTTCCATCAAGACGACAGCTTCTCATTTCAAAACAAATATTGTTCTTGAAAGCACGGGTAAAATGATGCTTAGTTGAGTTATCTCCTCCAGCTCACATCAGTAATCGCTGTGGATAAATTACATATATTAAAGAATGGCAATGAACAAATTTGTAGTCAAATAAGCTTCTTGAGTTTGCATCATTAATTAAGCTCAATATCACCCTTTGGAACAAATCACTGCCCAAAATACACTGCAATATCTGCAAAATATAAATTATTGCCCATCTGTTTAGAGTCAGTTTTGATACGTTGGGTACACCAACATGATATAGTTTTGCATGAACTCATTACGTTGCAGGTCTCTTGAGTGAACACTGAAATATCAGGAAATTAAACCTGGGGAATTAAAAGAAGAGTAGGAGAAAGTGGGTTTTACAGAGAACCAATTGAAAATACATCTGGAAATAAATTTTTCTGTGCTCAAGCTTGTCTTTCTGTTACCTGGAAGTTTGCTATTACTTCAATGCATTTCTGTGCACAGCAAAACCAGCTCCTTTCACAACACTCCCAGCAAACCTGGCTAATCAGAATGGCAATATTTGGCTTTCAGGATTTAATTAAAAAGATTAAAATGAGGAATGTAAGAAACAATAAGCCAAATTCTGAGCAAATTAAAGCAGTCTTTTTTTTTTGCTTCCAAAGAAGTTATCAGAATGCATGAGTAGAAAGTATCTTCCGTTTGAAAGAGCACCAGGAAAAGGTGTTCATCTTACACACTGTTTTTTTCTAAATCCTTGGATATTTGAATGAAATTTTTGAATGAATTTGAATTTATTTGAATGATTATTTTTTAATGAAGAATTAGCCCAATCTTTGTTTCGGCTTTGGTTTAATAGTGTTGGGGATGTTATAAAGAACAGATTTTGCAAAATCGTATTTTTCCCATTTTGCAAATGTCTCAGATGTGCAGTCCAGACGCAAACCTGAACTCTGCTAATGTGTTAAGAGCTTTGATAGAAAATTCGTGTAACTTTCTTTTCTCTTACAAGAATTAATGATTAATCCTTCCAGCACATGGACTCTGGGTAGGTTCCTCCTCTATATTGCGCTGTACTCAAAAAAAAATAAATAAATAAAAATACACACAATATCCCAATAAGAAACAACCTTATTGCTTTTATGCTTTCACCCTAGTGTCTTGCTGAGCTCTCCCATCCTTGGAGATGAAGAAATTGCAGTTTTCTGGGGTTTTTCTCCATGCACAAGAAGGTACCTGGATGCTGCAGACTCTCCCTCTCGCTTGCGTGCCCCTGCAAGGTGATTGCACACCCCAAGACAAGTGCAGAGACATCTTTTTAAGACCTGAGCACATTTTTGGCAGGGCACAGTGATAAAACGTTAAATATTGATGTTCCTTCGATTCTCTGGGCTTCTTGTTGTATGTTTTATGGTTCTAATGCTGCTTATGAAATACCTCAAATGTTATGGTAGCTCGGGGCCCTAAAAAATTAATTTATTATGTTTTATTTATCACCATAGGAAACCCTTTCCATAGCTGTCTCCAGAAGGAAGCTGGAATATGTTTTTTTCCTTTTGTTAGCTCTGGAGTTCGCAGCTGGAAAACTGATGGGAAGCTCTGGGAAGCTGCCTGCCTTCGCCCAGCAATGAGATCTCTTGGAGGTGATTTCAGCCAATAGAGCTTGGTAATTGGAGACTGACTATAAAATGTTGAATTGTCGCAACTTCCAGTGATTGCAAATTAAAAAAAAAAACATAATTCAGCATGTTTTGGGACTGTGTTTTGAACTACAGTTCAAAGTTTGCTCCTCTGGTTTGAAGGAAGGAGTTATTGCAAGGGAGTTTCACATTTTCTAGCTCTTGACTTCTGTATATTGTTTCTGCCAAACTTCTTTCTTTTGCCATGAGAGTCACAACCGATCAATACGAACAACGGAATGTTATTGCCTCTGTGTTTTGCGGGGATTAAAGACACATTCTACCAAAAGCTTATGAAAAGGCAGAAAATATTCTGACACGTGGACAAAATAGTAATTATTTTGTCTACTAGATTCCCCAAGGTCTACGAGATTCCAATTTCTAAGTGAATGTTGTTGTTTACAAAATAACATAACCCTCCATTTGGCTAGTGTCCCTTTGGGTTTATCTTTGTAATAAATTCATTGCTGGTTCTAGAAATGCTGCCTTCATCCTGTATCCATGACTTCAGCCACCTGCATCAGGGCTTGTACCAATATTTTTGCATTTTTTTCCCGCTAATTCAAGACTTGTAAAACTTACTGAAAGTGAGTAAAAGTACATATGAGCAAAAATATTCTGAGGTTGCTGTTGGAATTTTCCCATTGATTTAGCACAGCAAAAGATTTTGAGGAGTAAAAAGACAAAACAAGGGTCTTGTAACTAGATCTTTTAAGGGGTTGCCTATAGGCTAAAGCATATATCAGCCTGGGATGTGACTGCCTGCAGTGCCATGGATGTCCTGTGTCCTGCCATTCCCTAGGCACATTCCCAGGTCCATCCCCAGCTCCCTGGTACCTCTACTCTAAAGTGCCACTCGACCCTTCATATTTTTCCCTATGGGTGCATTACCTGGGGGCAGGGGATAGGAAAAAAGAAAAAAACCCTTTTCCACAATGTTTTTTGGTCCTCAGGCTGCCCTTCAGACTTCAGCAACTCTTTGAAGAACTGTTCAATGAGAATCAATAGTAACTAATATTTCATATTTTAAAGTATTTCTGAGTCATCTTAGGCTACATCTGTGACTCAGTTATGTAGGCAGCGAATGTTGAGCAAATGTCTCAAATGCCAGGCTGGATGTTGTCACAAACTGCGCGATGTTAAGGAAAAGCTCATTAGGACACGGCAGCTCTTGCAGAGCCTCTAGCAAGGTCCTGGTTCCTTTTAAAACATCCTACAGCCGGGAAACTTCAGGTAAAACCTTGACAGCTTGTCTTCCTGCAGGAATGATTTAAAACTTAATCCGTCTTTCCTGATATATACTATTATTTGATTAAAAATGCCCCGCGGCATGATGTAGTCCGAACGCTGTGTCCACGATTTTCCTACCACTGGCATCTTGCTCCCGCTCCTGTCACTATTATTTGTCTTGATTTATATCTCTTGTCCTTTAACTTCTGGGCTCCCTAGATCAACTCGGAGCTTGGCTAAGTAAAACCAGCTTCTCGATGCCTTTGTGCAGGGATATTGAAGTGCAAGGGCCAGATACCATCCCACAAAGGCAACGGGAGAAGGGTAAAGCATGTCAATTTGAAAGTCCCCATTTCCCACAGCGCTGCAGCAAACCCCAGGCTGATAGGGGAGGAAAGGCTTGACCTAATGTTAGTTCTAGACCTGCTAACTCTTAGACTTATCGTTTTTCTCTTGCTTATTCCAAGAGACACTTCTGATGTAGCCCAGGTCCCCGTTGTGCCATGGTCTCTGTTGCCACCAGCTGGTGCAAGGAGTTAGAGCTGCTCCCTGCTCCGTGCTCTTGCCATCCCCAAACCAGCCAATTTCAGCATTATCAATGCTCTTCAGGTGTTTATCATGGGAAAGCGGCTTGCTGTAAACACTTAGACATAAAATCCTGGTTTGGATCTTTTTCTCGCAGTTATAAAAGCCATCAATTCACCTTTTTTCCCTCCATATGCAGCAGCTGAAACAGCTTCAGATTATGTTTACTGTCAATATAATTCAAAGCAATAATGTCCTGGTCCCTTTTCAACGCTAGCCAAGGCATCAAAATGCTGAAACGTTACCAAATGCTAGAGCAGTTCACGGTGCTTGCACCAAAAATATTTTTTCTTTTCCTGCTTCTCTAGTCTTGATTTCTGATGGAAGAAAACAGATTTGTGGCTTAGGATAAGCTCTTTAAAAAGGAAGACTTTGCTTGGCTCTGTTTCATACTGGGAACAGCATAAGGCCAGACTGTGGCCGTTCTGTGTTGGAATACACCAAAGAAAGCACAGAAAGCAAAGGAAGAGGAGGGAAAAATAACCATTGGAAGATATGGCTTCTCCAGGACCAGCATCCTTGCATCCCTTCCATGCTAGATGCTTGGAATCTTTCCTCCTCCCATGCCTAAATCCATGTTTCTTTGGGCTCAGAGGCTGAGTTGTTGCTGCAGGGACATAGATGCTGATCCAAACTATTGGTTTTTAATCTCAACTCGCCTCGGACAGCTCAAATGTTGCTACAAGGGCCTCTTCCCTCATCTGCTCTCCCTTCTCCACAGGCGTTTGCATGTGATATAAATTGCAAGTCTTCACCTTATTGTTTTTTAAGGATGGGAGTCACTTGATGCTTGAAACTATTGGGAATATGGGTAGAGCCAAGGGTTAGAGCTGGAGAGTGGTGACAAATGACCACCATAAAAGACCTATTTAATTTACCCAGTGACTTCTCTTTCTGACTTTCCAGTTTCTGTAGAAACTAGGAGTCTTGGGAATTTTGGAAGTGATTAGAACAAAAGTAGAGTATCTCTGTGATTGTCTGTCTCCTTGAACATAACGCACCAATATTGAGTTCAGGGCCTTGATTCATTCCATCAAAAACATATTACACTGTTCAAAAACCAATTGCTGGATTTTTTGATTCTTGATGCTTGATTTTTGAACAGGTAAAGCGAGTTTCAGCAATGGTCAGGATAACTTCTGAACTGGTAAAGAAGGAAAGCCAGTTTCAGCATAGCTTTCCTCATGTTTTTATTACCAGCTTTGAACTCCTCTGAGCAAGCTAGGCTTTTAGAAGAATTCCAAAAAGTAGCATGGAATATGCAACAAAAAGGAGCCTGGCAATATCTCCAGGATGTACTTTTGGCATGTGAAATTCAGGGGAACTGTCCGTCTTCCTCCCGTGCAACATTCCAGCAGGATGCTGGGTGGGAAAAGGGCAAAGAAGTCCCCAAATCAGTAAATTTGGAAAGTAGATCCTGCTCTGACTGAGGATCTGCTGCCCTTAGAGGGATAAACACCTGGAGGGGGATCTATCCCTGCCAGAGGATACCCTTGGGAATAGGTGTACAACGGAGGTAAACCTTCAGCTTGGGATTTCCTTGCTCTGTTGCTGTGTTGGACTAAGCTTTCCAGCACTTGGTCCTCTTCTAGCTGCATAAATGGTTCTTTTAGGCAATGCTGAGGAAAAAAATCTGATTTTTTGTCCTGAGGGAAGGTGCATGTGCTGCATCTGCTAATCTCAGTGAGGGTTTGCAGTCAGGCAGGAGGATGGGAGCTACCACTGCCCGACCTGACATTCCTGGCTCTGCATCTTAGTGCATCGCAGTTTTGGACACTTTATTTTATTAGGAATTGCACGCTTAAAGAGACATTGGCTGAAATTTGTATCACTTTTCTTTCTGTTAAGTTTGTCTTTGTGTCTGCCTTCGTGGGGAAAGAACCAATCTAGAGGTAGCATCTCCACTGAGCCCCTTGCCTCGTCCTCTCCCTATTACCTATCATTTAGGGGCAAGAAGAGCAGCCTTTTAGACCTGAAGTCATATAATCATTGCAAAAATCTGCAGGGAGAAACCAAATACCTTGGGAATGGTACCTGTTGGCCTCCTCTATGGTTTAAAGTGCTCAGAAGTGCCGGGAAGACGTGTCATGGGGAAGATTAAGAGGAAATTTCCTGGGGCAAAATACTTGTGGGTCTTAAAGTGTTTTCTTTTCTTTCAGAAAATACATTTACCCAAGTGTTTCCCACATGGGCTGCAATACAAGTGTCAGCGCAGACAACAGAACGTTATACCTGGCACCAGAGGGTAAAACCACTTTTAGAAATGTGGGAAGAAGCAACACGTCTAACCTCACATCCCTGGGCTCTATAAATCCTTACCTTTTAGGTCAGAAGTTCCTGTTAAAATAGTGATCACTAGAGCATGAAGCAAGAACCTTTCTTTACTTGTTTGCTTTTCCCTTCCTTTTTTCTTTTTTTTTTAAGTACCGTTATATCTATTTCTGCCTGCAGTGTTATTTCTTTGTCACTATAGTAACACAATGCTCCAGCCTCAGAAAAGCAGAAATTCAGTTAAACGACTATTATATTTTTTATTTTTAACTGCTGCTTGTGGATCATCCCCACCAAGGCAAAGAGACTAACTGCATCTAGGAAGATGCTCGGGATATTTTTGTTGTTCTCTTTAAGCAAAGTGTGTGCATGTCCCACTTCCCCTTTGGATCCCGGGAACCTGGAATGCTTCCTTCAATATGTGGAGATCATTTTGTGAGTAATAACAGAAGACATCTTCTGCCATTAATTTCTTATATTATTTACACATTTTTTGTGGTCCTGACCTGCTCCACAGCGAAAGGATTTAATTTTCCCTCCAACTCCAGCTCCAGCAAGTCCTGCAGGTGCCCGGCAGTCCTGGGAGCTGGAAATGTTTAATTCTGGTTTATAATTGCAGCTGGAAACCTTACAAATATAAGAACTGTTTGATGCTGCTGGCATAGTTTAGCAGCTGGATGGGAAATAAATCAATATCATAAAGAGAAGGGAGGTGGTGTATATTTTTTTTCCAGTAAGTTTTCCTGACTTTAGTATGTCATCCTTTGCTGGACCAAATTAACACTTATTTGCCTTCAGTAGCAGATACTAGTAGTAATGCTGGAAAAACAGAAGAATTACTTTTTTTCTATAGGAGCCAGGTGCCAGTTGTGACTTGTGAATTGGGCATGGATTTATCTCCTCAAACTGCTGGATTATGACTTAAAGTAGCCAAAAACGCTAATCTACCCCTTGGTGCAAGCAGGGCCACCCAGAGCACCTTGTCCAGGATTGTGTCCAGGAGGGTTTTGAACATCTTCAGAGCAGGAGGCTTCACAAAATACAGATTTACTTTTGAAAATGAGTGTGCACCTGCAGCCGGAGGTGCTGCCTCCCCTTGGCAGCCCTTGAGTTGGTTTCATGGGGAAAGTGCTTGGGAATTAAGTGGCTCTCAGGCAAGATCTGGTTTTGTCACATCATTTCTGTTAGTGACGCTTGTCCTTGCAGAGATATTTGCCAAAAGCCAGATGAAAGTGTTAAACACTCCAAATCAGTATGGGTGCAGGAAACCCCGAGGTGCCCAAATCAAGCTAAGGCCAAACTCTCAGGTTAAATAATAAGTCAGAATTCAGACAAACCCCAGCTAAGAACCTGGGGGTTTGGGTTGCTCATTTCTACCAGCGCCAGAGCCCAGTGCAGGGCAACGCAGCAGCAGGTATTGATTTACTGGGGAGAAATTAATGAGAAAACACAATCAAACTCAACAGCCTAGTTGGCCTCTAATTGAACCTCAGCAAATACGCCCTGCAAACCCTGAATTTTCCCTCAGAGCAAGGAACTAGCAAGTCCCTTTGCTAGGAAGGTCCTGGGGAAAAAAGACTGTGACTCTCTGGTAAAACAGCTCGACTTATTTCATAACCTTCTATGTCTTTTTTTTCTCTCTCATTCTAATGCAAAGCAGCTTGAAGCATGGTGAAAAGTTACTAAAAACTAATTTACAGAAGCATGCCTGCTTTAGAGGAGTTAAGCTATAGAAACTATACAGAAACTAAGGCAGCAACAGGGCTACCGCTTAGTTTCCATTGCAGGGACCCTTCATTTTCCAGCCAGACCATGATTTCATGGTAGACCTCTCTGCTTTCAGATAAGACTGGAGAGTTTTCATAGTGTTGCAAGGCTGACTCCCAAAACCAAAGAAAAACACAGGTTGTAGGTTAAGAAAACTTCCAGTCCTTTATGTAGCCTGCGGCCACACGTAATTAAAATGCTTAATTCGTCGTTTGAGAGCAGTGCTCTGCTGGGCAGTATCATTTGCAGCCATCCTCAAGCCTTGACCTAATGACATTCATCCATGCTGCTTCTCCCTCTTGTAATTTCCCGTGCTCTTTCGCCCCTTCCCTAGACCCCTGTGACCTCTCCAGTTTCTCTTCTTTTCCTCCACGTTCTGTCCATTGCATTTGCCAGATTCCTCTTACACTACTAGGAGGCAGAGCAGAAAAATGCTTTAAACCCTATTGTTTTACAAGTCTCTATGGCTCTGTAAAGACTTATCTCTCTGAAGAGCCACTCTGAAGGCATCTGTGGCTTTTGGAGTCAATGTGAGAGCCAGTTTTCACCTTAGAAGTACCTGGGTGACCTTCAGAAGCCTTTAATTCCTCTGCGAGGTCTGACTGAAGTACATTAGATGTTTAGTGAGATTTTCCTAGCAGTGCCAGTTTCTAGCAGTTCCTAAATACCTTCAAAATCCTGTTGCTTGATCCAATCCATTTGAATTTTCCTCCTCATTTCAGTTATTAGCTTATAAATTGTATGTTTTAAAAAAAAAAAATTGCAATATATACCTGCACATTTTACAATGAAGCTTCAGTAGATTTGATTGCCTTCTCTGAAATATCCTAATAAGAGTTTTAGGATGGGGGTATCTACTGGGGTTCATGGTACTTGATTCTCAGAAAACCTTTATTTTCCTTTGTGTTTATGTTTTTGTGGAGGTTGTTTTCCTTCAGCATACCTGAATGCCTCCCTGGATAGTTTGGCTCAGCTAACACTTTCCTCCTCTGTTTTTCAAGCACGTCGCCGCTTGGGAAAGTCCGAGTGTTGGATTTGCAGAGGAGCAAACGCGGGAAGTAAAAGCATGAAGCATTGGGGTCGGCGAAATAAAAACGTCCTAAGGAACATAAACCGTAGCCTTTGGGGCACAAGCCAGACTCTAAAAAGCTGGAAGTAGGGTGAAAAAAACCTGATTTAGTGGGAGCTGCACACCATTTATTAGATCATAAAGTTGCTGGAAATATTTCTTAATGCTGCCTCTACTATTATTTATGGTAGTTTGCCACATCCTGGCCTGAAAAGGCTACTTTTTTTCTGAAAACTGATCTTCTTTCAATTGAGAAACTCTTCCTTTCTAATCACCTCTCAGTGCTCATCACCATTAGGCACCAGGAGGCTCTTTTGGTTTCTAAAAAACCACTGCCCTGCCCTGACACTGATAAATTGAGGCCTTTTATTTGTTAGACTTTCAAAAAAAGACTTGCCTCCCGTTTCTATGAAGGAATGCAGCAGCTTCTATGTCTTCCTCTAAAAGGCTTTGGAGGAAGCAGCAGCCCTTGGGGCAAATTCCCCTTCATTGATCAGAAAAGTAGTTGACATCAGTGGGACCAGGTCCTCCTGTCATTGCACCTGGCTGCATCTTCCAATAGGTTTAAATATTCCATATATATATTTTATATATATTTTTTTCTGTGTAATTACTTCAATTAATTCTATCTCATTGTCAGATCAGAGCAACCTGCAGTAAAAGAGCCTTTGGATCTCAAACTCCGTGGCCAAGGAGGAGAGTCTGGTAGCAGCAGTTAATGCAAATAAATATCTACAGCTGCATAGGAGGACTCACACAAGAGGAATTGCTCACGGACTATATTATGAGAAAGCCAGAAAGGATCTTGGAGAACATATTTATCCTTGAACTTCATCTCAGACCACAGTCCGTGTCTGCAGAGCATATTTTATAGGTACCAGAGAGGAACCTGGCAGATGGGCAGATGCAAAGGGAGGTTTCTGCCTCCTTGACAGGGGCGTTTGTCATCTCCTTGGAGCAAATAGTGCTTTTATTTTAGGGACATACAACAAGTCAGTGCACGAGATGAAACAAAACTCTATGTTTTTTCTTTCTCCTTCTTGTACCTCCCTGCCAGAGAGCCGTTCTTGGGGTGAGAGCTTGTTTTTTCCTCTAAAGACGGATGAAAAGTAGTATATCTACAGCCAAGGTCAGGGCCCTGTTCCCTGCCTTGTCTTAAGAGAATGTTTGGAGTAAAGGAGATGAGAGGCTCCCCAGTTCATCTTCGCTTTTTATGCTTTATTTTCCTTAGCCTGCTGCCCCCATCTCTTAAGGACTTCAATGTTCTCTTACATCACTTGGCTTTCTAAGAGCCTTCCCCGTGCTTCTTGTGCTGTTAGGGAATTTAAAGCTTGAGAGTGCTGTCAAGCTGTGTTACACAATAAATATCCTCTTCTGAATGAACCAGAAGCTACAGGCTCTTTTCAGTAACTTTTTTTTTGTATTTTTCTTTCTTTTTATTTCCTAATAATGGAAATTATTTCCATTATTGCATTATTCCAGCAAAATAATTTGCATGCATGCTTGCTTCCAGGACAGTTTGGCTTCCATGAGCACGTTCCATGTGTTAGCTCATATTAAACATATTAAAATCCAGTGAGTGTGCAGCAGCAAGGGAGCACTGTGGCATTTGCACCAGAGGAGATTTATAATGCCATTTAAATACAGCATTTAAAGCTAGACTAATGTGTCCATTTAAATGCTGGTGTGAATGATAACCCTTTGCTGCCTTATCTGTATTATTTCCTCTTCTGTGCCAAACCTTGTCCCCAGCAAGTTGTTTTAAACTGATCTTCTTCAATCTAGGAGCTCTGGTCACCTCAGCATGTTTTGGTTCATAAACCCAGGGGTGCAGGGAGCGATGGCAATGAGTAACTACCACGATGGTATCACTGGTGCGACGGGGCCCTCCTTATCTTCCACGTTTGCAGAGGACAGATGGAGATGGATGAACACGGGTTGTCAGTTTGCTTCTTATCAGTCTCCTCAGCTCAGTGGTAATGTGCCTTGCCAGGAAAATCGCAATTTTTGGGCAGCAAAACGTGCTTAATAAATTAGAAGCTGTTGTTTGAGGGGTGTTTGCCAAGCAGCTATAGGTTTAGAGACCTATAGAGTGGGTGCAGGTCTGTAAATGGCACTTTTCCCCTTCGCCAAAGAAATTGTCTGTAAAATGAACTTCTGAACCAGTCCATTAAAAAAAATCCCTCAGTTTTAAATGAAAGCATCAATTTGAAAATCAAGATGACGTTCAGGCTTTGGAAACCCCGTCAAGACGACAAGACCTAAAATATCCCTAAGCAAAGAAAAGGGCTAAACAACATTCAACATGGGGAAAAAAATACAAGCAAAAGATTTAAGCATAAAAGCAGACATCTCCACCTCTATGTGAGGTTGGAGGAGTTGAAGCCCATATCCTAGGTTCTCCGATTGCAGGAGAAGGCCCTGGAGAGAAGGGATCCGCAAGGCTTTGAGTTGTACCATGAACTGGAAAAGGGAGAGGGATTATTTTAAACCACGAGGGATCATGCTGCAATATTTTGCAATACATTGTCTTTTTCCTGCTAAGCTTGTAAATATTTCATTAATGTCAAAAAGACAGGAACTGTATCTATTAAGTGTATAAGACTAAAAAATAACTATGCTGAGCGTGCTTAGTTTTGCATTAGTGCAATTGTGCTACCTGGAAAGCGTCCTCATGACTGAGCTGTAGAAATGTTGGCAAATAGGGAATTTAGGAGTAGAGGGCACTTTTAGACTTTGCTTTTTCCCATACCAAGGCAACTGCACAGAGGAGACTCCCTGAGAGTAACTGTGTTGAGAGAACTAGTATGGAGACTGTGGCTTTTCCTGAAGATATGCAAAAATATACTGGAAAATTGTTGATAAAACAAGAATTCCCCTTGGGCTGCTCTAATCTTCTCTTTCAACCAAGATGGGGAAAGGAAGAGGGGATTAGCTGAGGATATTTATCCCCATCCGTTTGTGCTTATGGGGTGAGCACTGGGACCCACTTCATTGTCATGTTAACACACTCACAGCCTGATCCAAGCCCCTGAGCCAAGGAAAGTTCCCACTCTTTCCTATTTCCAATTTCATGGATGCAATTCCCAGCACAGTGAGCTATAGAAGCTAAAAGTGGAGAAAAGAGGATGGGTTTCAGTAGTAGTTTCCACCCCCTAAGTTGGGAAGAACATAAAAACATGGAAAAAGGTCTGACAAGGGAGTGTAGATTGCTACGGGGTGCAGAGCCACCGCTTTGGCCATCGGCACCAAGATACCGGCCCTGGAGGACCCTTTGCTTCCTATTTCTGGATACAACGAGGTCTTGGATCTTACCCACACAGGGGGTTCAGATGCTTAAAAGAAATTTATGTCATGGGGTATTGACCAAATAGCTGTAGGAGAGGTTTAGAATTTCTCTCCCCAGTTGTGTCTCCATCTCTGACAACTCCATCTCTCTGGTTAGTCCCCTGGGCCTGGCTCTAACTTATTTTGGAAGGTGTGTGAAATCGCCGAAAGATTTACTGTCTCAGTAACAAATTTTATGCTGTATTTTATTGTGTTTAATCCATGTGTTGATGGAAAGGAATTTCCTTCCTGATTTGCTCTAGCACAGGTTTATTAGGTCTCACTCTTGAGCAGCTTAATAGTGTGCACAGAGTAACTACAAACGTTATCCACCCCTTGCATGGACTTTCATAGAATCATAGAATCATAGAATGCCTAAGGTTGGAAGGGACCTCTAGAGGTCATCTAGTCCAACCCCCCTGCACACGCAGGGCCACCTAGAGCACGTGGCACAGGACTTTGAATACATTTATTTTTTTTTAACCTGTTGAATATAAATATACACATTAATGTCTGCACACATGCTCGTTAGATGTAGGTACGTGATGAAATATTTTTACATTGCCCTTGGAAATTCTTTTTGTGCTATTTCCAACTTAGGAAGAATAATTAATAACTTCTATAGGTCCTTCAAGTGTACCAAGGGCTGCCCATTTGCACTCTCTGCAGTCACGTCCTTGTGTCAGGAGAGGCCCTGTCCCTGCCCCTAGTCCTTCATCGCTCCCTTGTCTTCCTCCCAGGGGCTGGCATACTGTAAAGAAGAGCTTTTACCTATTCTGTGCTCTGCCTGTGACAATTTAGTGTTGTTATTGCATGGGCAGCTGGGGAAGTGCTTGCTCTTTCTCACTCCTTGGTCAGAAATAAATAAATAAATTACTAAAAGGAAAAAAAAGGGAAAAAAAAAGAGAGATATTCTGGCTGGGAAGGTGGTTGCTGCCCTCTTATGGTTTCCTGAGCAAACAGCTAGGAGGAAGGTGGAATGGCGGCAGGGAGCACCCGCGTGCAGGTCCGGCACATGGTACTGCATAAGCGCAGCAGAGAAAGGTGATTCCAGGTATTCCAGGTATTCCAGCTAACGCCAGTCTCGAGGGGTGCCTTTTCCTTGCTTTCTGGGCCTGTTTCCTACAGGAGAGTTTTTTGGGGCTCTTTACCTAACCTGCAATATTTCAGTGCATGCCTACGGCGACGGCTACCTGCATCGCTTGTGCCAGATCTGGCAATCAGACAATTTCCACCAAAAAGACGCCTGTATCTGCCTGTACTTTGACAGCAGCTCATGCACCTGCTCAGGATGGTCTCCACAAGCAGCTGTGCGCTGGGTACCGATATTGCTTTGGGGATGTTGTCCCTCCAGCTAAACTCAACGGAGACGATGCGCGGCCAAGCTCCGCTCTGGGCCCTTGCCCACCGCTCTCTTGTTGCCTTTTGCAGCCCATTTTACAGATTCTACAAATGGAACCACACAGGGCATGTACATATCCACCAGTGTGACCAGTGTGACTATTGCCCAGGCAAAAGCACCTCCTGGAGAGGCTCGTCCTGGGCATCTGCACCCCTTGGTGCTGTGGGCAGCATTCCCAGGGCAAGCCTGTGAGCTGTGGCTTTAAAGCCAATGTTTTAAAGCGTGAGTCACGCCGAGGAAGGGAGGAGCTGTCGGGTGACACATTTCACTGTCACCAAGCCTGCTTTTCCAGTTCAGGCTGTATTATTTTATCACTGANTGAAGCCCATATCCTAGGTTCTCCGATTGCAGGAGAAGGCCCTGGAGAGAAGGGATCCGCAAGGCTTTGAGTTGTACCATGAACTGGAAAAGGGAGAGGGATTATTTTAAACCACGAGGGATCATGCTGCAATATTTTACAATACATCGTCTTTTTCCTGCTAAGCTTGTAAATATTTCATTAATGTCAAAAAGACAGGAACTGTATCTATTAAGTGTATAAGACTAAAAAATAACTATGCTGAGTGTGCTTAGTTTTGCATTAGTGCAATTGCGCTACCTGGAAAGCGTCCTCATGACTGAGCTGTAGAAATGTGGGCAAATAGGGAATTTAGGAGTAGAGGGCACTTTTAGACTTTGCTTTTTCCCATACCAAGGCAACTGCACAGAGGAGACTCCCTGAGAGTAACTGTGTTGAGAGAACTAGTATGGAGACTGTGGCTTTTCCTGAAGATATGCAAAAATATACTGGAAAATTGTTGATAAAACAAGAATTCCCCTTGGGCTGCTCTAATCTTCTCTTTCAACCAAGATGGGGAAAGGAAGAGGGGATTAGCTGAGGATATTTATCCCCATCCGTTTGTGCTTATGGGGTGAGCACTGGGACCCACTTCATTGTCATGTTAACACACTCACAGCCTGATCCAAGCCCCTGAGCCAAGGAAAGTTCCCACTCTTTCCTATTTCCAATTTCATGGATGCAATTCCCAGCACAGTGAGCTATAGAAGCTAAAAGTGGAGAAAAGAGGATGGGTTTCAGTAGTAGTTTCCACCCTCTAAGTTGGGAAAAACATAAAAGATGTGGAAAAGGGTTTGACAAGGGAGTGTAAATTGCTACGGGGTGCAGAGCCACCGCTTTGGCCATCGGCACCAAGATACCGGCCCTGGAGGACCCTTTGCTTCCTATTTCTGGATACAACGAGGTCTTGGATCTTACCCACACAGGGGGTTCAGATGCTTAAAAGAAATTTATGTCATGGGGTATTGACCAAATAGCTGTAGGAGAGGTTTAGAATTTCTCTCCCCAGTTGTGTCTCCATCTCTGACAACTCCATCTCTCTGGTTAGTCCCCTGGGCCTGGCTCTAACTTATTTTGGAAGGTGTGTGAAATCGCTGAAAGATTTGCTGTCTCAGTAACAAATTTTACACTGTATTTTATTGTGTTTAATCCATGTGTTGACGGCAAGGAATTTCCTTCCTGATTTGCTCTAGCACAGGTTTATTAGGTCTCACTCTTGAGCACAGAGCAACAGCAAACGTTATCCACCCCTTGCATGGACTTTGAATACATTTANACGTTATCCACCCCTTGCATGGACTTTCATAGAATCATAGAATCATAGAATGCCTAAGGTTGGAAGGGACCTCTAGAGGTCATCTAGTCCAACCCCCCTGCACACGCAGGGCCACCTAGAGCACGTGGCACAGGACTTTGAATACATTTATTTTTTTTTAACCTGTTGAATATAAATATACACATTAATGTCTGCACACATGCTCGTTAGATGTAGGTACGTGATGAAATATTTTTACATTGCCCTTGGAAATTCTTTTTGTGCTATTTCCAACTTAGGAAGAATAATTAATAACTTCTATAGGTCCTTCAAGTGTACCAAGGGCTGCCCATTTGCACTCTCTGCAGTCACGTCCTTGTGTCAGGAGAGGCCCTGTCCCTGCCCCTAGTCCTTCATCGCTCCCTTGTCTTCCTCCCAGGGGCTGGCATACTGTAAAGAAGAGCTTTTACCTATTCTGTGCTCTGCCTGTGACAATTTAGTGTTGTTATTGCATGGGCAGCTGGGGAAGTGCTTGCTCTTTCTCACTCCTTGGTCAGAAATAAATAAATAAATTACTAAAAGGAAAAAAAAGGGAAAAAAAAAGAGAGATATTCTGGCTGGGAAGGTGGTTGCTGCCCTCTTATGGTTTCCTGAGCAAACAGCTAGGAGGAAGGTGGAATGGCGGCAGGGAGCACCCGCGTGCAGGTCCGGCACATGGTACTGCATAAGCGCAGCAGAGAAAGGTGATTCCAGGTATTCCAGGTATTCCAGCTAACGCCAGTCTCGAGGGGTGCCTTTTCCTTGCTTTCTGGGCCTGTTTCCTACAGGAGAGTTTTTTGGGGCTCTTTACCTAACCTGCAATATTTCAGTGCATGCCTACGGCGACGGCTACCTGCATCGCTTGTGCCAGATCTGGCCATCAGACAATTTCCACCAAAAAGACGCCCGTATCTGCCTATAGTTTGACAGCAGCTCACGCACCTGCTCAGGATGGTCTCCACAAGCAGCTGTGCGCTGGGTACCGATACTGCTTTGGGGATGTTGTCCCTCCAGCTAAACTCAATGGAGACGATGCGCGGCCAAGCTCTGCTCTGGGCCCTTGCCCACCGCTCTCTTGTTGCCTTTTGCAGCCCATTTTACAGATGTTACAAATTGAACCACACAGGGCATGTACATATCCACCAGTGTGACCAGTGTGACTATTGCCCAGGCAAAAGTACCTCCTGGAGAGGCTCGTCCTGGGCATCTGCACCCCTTGGTGCTATGGGCAGCATTCCCAGGGTGAGCTGGGCTGTGGCTTTAAAGCCAATGTTTTAAAGCGTGAGTCACGCCGAGGAAGGGAGGAGCTGTCGGGTGACACATTTCACTGTCACCAAGCCTGCTTTTCCAGTTCAGGCTGTATTATTTTATCACTGATTTTCTTTTTTTTTTTCCGCTGCGTGGTAAAATGAATAACTTTGCTTTGTCCCTCATGCAAAGGGGAGACACCTGAGCTGCAAATAGTGAGGCTGCTCAGGCGGGGACTAAGGCAGAGCTTAGTTCTTCCAAGCTGCATTTGGGGGTGAAATGCGTTCACCAGCACAGCGCGTCCTGCACGGTGCAGCCACGCGGTGCTCGTGGGCAAACACTTGGTTTTACCCCTGATAATTTGCTAATAACTGCGGTGCTCTTGATGCTGCGCTCACTTTCGAGCATCGATTGCAAATTCCAACAATCCTGCCCCAAGTGGAGGATTTTAAATAGCACAAGAGGGGTGATCCCCTGTCTAAGGCATCAGCTCCATGGATCCCGCTCCGTGCCCGCTGCTTATTTCTGCAATAACCTGGTTAATACCGGGATCAAAATGCTGGTGTTTGCGTGCTCAGAGGCGTGCAGCTGGGGTGCTGCTCAGTGCTGCCTGCTGCTAATGCTGCAAACAAGCTCCGGTTTCCTCGGAATGGAGGATTTTTCAGGGATAAGGCCTCTCTATGGCCTAAAGTCCCAGTTTGCATGAAGGTGTAAAGTCAGCCTGTGCTCGGTAAGCCGGGATTTGGTTCTGTTCCCTGTGAGCACGCAGCGGGCTGGCGGTGCAAACCCTCTTCCCTTGCTCCTTGGCACCAGTGCCAGGGTCTGTCCCCATTAGGAGGATGAGAGCTGAACACGGCTCTGTTCACTGCAGAGCCTGGCGGGCTCGCAAGGGCCAAACCACCAGAAAAAGGGAAACTTTTATTTTTTTTTCTTCCCAAACACTTGCCAGCTGCGATGCAGCCCCGAGCAGAGAGGTCAGGGCCCTCTGGATGGTGTCCCAGCCCAGTTCCCGCTTGGAAGCTTAGTGGGAAGCATCTGCTTTTGCACCATGAAGTTACCCGAGGGCTGCCCCAGCTTTGCTCTTTTGGGTTTTTCTGCTCTACAACGCCCTTTCCCGTGCATCCTCCTCCCACACAGCTCCTCACTCAACCCCCTGCAAACCCACCACCCTCCCACTGGGGCAAAAGTCATGGTTTTGGAGCAATCTTGGGAAGAAAACAAAAAAAAAATAGGTTTTTAAGAGCCAGGAGCTTCATGTTAGAGGGGACAGTTTGCATTTTCTGGCTGTGCTGCAACCCGGCGAACATTTCTGCAGCCGCAGCAAAGCCGGGGGCGCTTGGCTGGGCGCCAGCCGCGCTGCCGGGTGCAAAACATCCGACATCCAGCCGAAACAGCAGGGAAAAGCGTCCACAGGCAGCGTTCCCGTCACCGGTGCAGAGTGAATCACGTCTCTTGTTTCATTGCCCCTCTTTGATTTTTAACCTGCGGCTTTGCCTATCTTCCCGGTCCTTCATCCGAGCTGCTGCACCGGGCAGTGCGGAGCAACACAGCGAAAATCATCCTGGAAAGGGAAACTTGCATGGCAAAAAAATTGGTGTTGCAGATGTGGGGGTGAGAGGCAGGAGAGGCCTGTGACGGCCTTGCGCGGTGGCTTTGGGGCTGGATGTGCTCACGAGCATCCCCCACATGTATCATTTATTAATTAAAGTGGACCTGAAGGTGACAGATTTGGCCACAAAACAGTGCTAAGAAGCCCACGCGATGACCTAAGGCCGCTTGCAGGGCCACCACGCCTGCTCAAGGTGCAGCTTTGCAGCGTCGCTAATGACACCAATCCAGAGCCTATAAATAGGCTGGGAGAGGACTTTGTTAATGTTGCTGCTGGTTAATAATCGCCCGTGCTGCTCCCGGGCTCTTTTCCACTTTGCCCGGGTCATTCCCATCCTCCTGCTGCCGGAGGAGCCCAGCTGGGGCTTGCAGAGGGCAGGAGGGGACCCCTATGCATGGGGTGAGCGGTAGCAGGGGGGACTGCGGGGCCAAAGGAAGCATTCCTGCCTCTGGGAGCATTTCTCAACCTCCAAGATTTCTGGCATTTGCACTGTTTTGGTCCTTTATGACCCAAATTATGTATACAACCAAAAGGGTCACTCGGGTCTTTGCAGCTGGACCCAAGGGATGAGGCAGAAAGGCCCTCGCGTGACGCCCGTGTTGTGTCTCCCCATGCCTGGAAAACCCAGGATGCGGGAGACGGGAACAAGGGACAGCAATGGGGGACGGAGCAGAGCTCATCCCACACTGCACTATGGAGGCTCCAAGTGCCCCATCCTCTCCGCCAGCAAATCCTTCCCAGGGATTCCCTGGAATCAGGAGGCGCGTGGGATTCATCCCTCTCCAGAGGAGCAGACTGAGTAGCTTCTGTTCTGAGGCATCCATGGAAATCTATCAGCATTGCACTAATACCCAACGCTATAAAGGAAATCAATGTGCTCCGGAGACGCGATAGGCTGTGCTGTTAATTGAACTACACACGCAGCTTCAATCTGCAAAGGATTGGCCCTCGTTGCCCACATAAATAGTCTCTTGCTGTCGCCTGCTCTTTCCAAGGGGAAATCGATATCCTCAAAAGAGAATGACGTCTTTTGGTGCGTTCTCAATGGGTCTCTCCTGCTCTTTCTTCTTATAATACCTCGCGTGGTCATAGAAATATATGATGATAATAGTAGCAATGTTCAAGAAGATGATAAGCAGCATGATCCAATACGAATATCCGTACGTGTTTTTCGAATTCATGTACGTTGTTGGAATAGCGTAGCAAACCTCGGCCAGTTCTACGGAGAGGCCGTAGTTTTCTATGTTCACAGGAAAAAGGATCAGCACTAGAAGCGTGAGGATGCCTAGAAAACACAAGCACCAATGTTAAAGGGGGAAATGCCGTATTATTTATGTAGCTTCCTGTGAGCAAAAGGATTCTGGCTGAAGCAGCTGCAATACCTGGACTACAACAGAGGAATCTGCCATTTTTCTGTTAATAAAATATGAGTATAATTAAGAAATGTATCTAGCAGTGTCTGGCATATGTTGTGACATAAGTAGACATGCCAAAATTAGTGGATTCACATTGATTTTTCTTAGATAAGGCTATTTAATGTAGCTTTTTTGCTGCTGATGTGTATAATACCTTCTCGCTTTTATGTGTTTTCATGGTGCTGACAGAGGTACAATTGTTGCACATTGGTGAAAATATTTCTTTTCCTTCCCCCCAGGTATACTGTCCTACAACCAGTTCTGCTGGAACAGGCTCTGTTTTTTGCAAGAAGGACATGGTGTCATTGCCAGCTCTCTGGTGTGAAAATTAAGAGCCTTCAAGATACAGCCACACACCAAGCAATGCATAATTTTTCCATGCAGATATGCCCCTGGTTAAATAAACTTCCAGGTCAGAGCACTTAATGGGGTTGTAAAAAGAAGCCATAATACTCCTTCGATGCATGTTAGTGTTTTCCTGTTAGTGCTGTTTTTTTGCAAGTATTTGATCCTTTCTTCCCCATTCCGAGGTTGTGGTTTAGGTTTCCCTTCCCACCAGACCAAGTCGGATGCCCCCAGGACGGGGTTTGGGGAGGGTCCCGTCCCATGTGGGCTTCAGAGGCGGCCTCAAGCTGAGGCCAGGGGACACAGTACCAGTTCTGAACCCCTCACTCAGCCATCAGGCGCCCTCAGAGCAAGTTTCCTGGGTGCCAGCCCAGCATTAGAGGGAAACGAGATCCCCTCGAGACCACCTGAGCGCTCACTGCTTGTTTTCAGACACAGAAATGGGTCTAGGTATCCACCCTGTAGATGAGATCTCACAGGGTAGATGTGCTGTGGAGACAACCCAGGACCATAAAGCAACAAACACCACAAAATAGCAGTGTTTTGAGTGGCGATGGAGATTCTTAGAAAGCCTAGAATTTGTCCCATGGTCCTACCCAACACTTATATTTTTCTGCTCTGTTTTAATTTTGTACTTTTTCAGGTTATTCTGCTCTTCTTGGTGTGCAGCACCGTGCATTAAATGATTTTACAGCTGTTGGGCCTTTTTCACTTCCATTTTCGCTGCCAGCTCTTCCTGATTGATGGCTTCACTTAGAGCAAGGAATACAGCTCGAGCAGCACTTAAAAGGCCGTTCTCAGCTATCCCAGCAGACACGAGTTTGAAAACCCAAATTGGCTGGAAGAAGGCTCTTTTTCCAAAGGTTTCTCTTTTATAAACATTAATTTCTTAACTAATCTGGGAAAACTTCATATTCCTACATGCGGTGGGTAGGTGGACAGTGAGAAAGCCCAGGGTCAGGGGACCCTGCATGGGCTTCATCCTCTTCAACTTAAACATCTCTAACTAAGCAGACATTGGAGAGAATGGGCCACATCTAGGACTTGATCTGTCCTAGTCTGGACTCAATCTGTCCCAGTTTGGACTCACTCTGTCCCCATATGGATTCTTTTTCCTGCCATGAAATGATTCATGCCTTAGGCACGGTCACAGATGAGTGGTGTCCCTGGCAAGGGAGCTGGTCCCACCTTGGGTCAACCCTGTATGGTGGCTCCATGCACTGAGCCTGTGCGTGCCGAGGCTGTGCCCTGCGTGGTGGCCGGCGCCGGTGACTCACCGTTGGTGACGTTCCAGGTGTAGACGCCGATGGGCCCCAGGAAGGTCTGGTAGGGATTGCTCACGACGTTCATGCCCGTGAAGCCCGCGCTCAGCAGGGAGCTCAGCAGCGCCAGGACCAGCAACACGATGATGGCCACGTTGGTGGCTCTTGTTTCGGCATTCTTGAGTGTGTCGGCGACTGCAAGAGAGGAGCTCCGGGTCAATCATTAACCCGCACGGAGCCGGCCGGACGAGGGCAGGCTACGCGCTCCGGTGCCCTGGGATAGCCCGTGCTTGGGGACTGGTTGCGAATAAAAAATAGTGACGGGAGATTTGGCTTCATGGAGAAACAAATGGGGACCTGGCTGGTGGCTGAGCTAGTGCTCACACCCTCATAAATAGCAGCAGAGGTGGCTCGTCCCCCCCTCTTTTGAAAGGAAGGAGCCGCTATGGAGACCACACGAGGCCAAGTTGGGCATCTTCACATCCAGCATCCCAGCGCCTTCCCTTTCGAATCCACATGGAGAGTGGAGTCTGCTGGAGTTTCTATACCAATAGGCACGGATCGCCAGAGATACTTGGTCAATCCCACCAGGACTCTAATCAATTTGACTGTTTTTGCCTAAATCCCACAAATACGGTGAAAATGCCCTCATGCGCCATTCAAATAGACCTCTGCAAGGAGAAGTTCCTTCCTGGGCTGCTTCAGTACGAGGCTGTTAGTGCAGAGTTGCTGGTGCATAAATTGGAGAAGTCGTAGCCGTAAAAGTAACACCGGCAAAAATAATAAGCAGCTATAAAAGGGAAAATAAGCGCTCATAGCTGAAAGCAGAGCTATTGAAAAGAAACGAGGAGAGCTTCCTCCTCATTTTATGTGCTGTCCTGGGAAATGGAGACTCCATTAACTGCTGCTCCGGAGAATGAGGAAGCATTACATAAACTAAATGCAAATTTAGGGAGCAGGGAGGCACTTGGGAGATGCCACTAAGTTAAATGGGAGCCCAGCCCCAGCTGCCCTCTGCCCCGGCATCGCCCGGGTCCAGAAATAAGGAAATAAGGAAATGAATTGTCTGCATTTGAAGGCAATGGGTTTGTGTAGCTTCTCCTCATCTGCCTTCCACGATTTATCACCCAGAACATCTCTGGACTTAGCTGGATCTATTGCACCTATTTTACTCCCTAACTCATCTTATTTGTTCGTCTTGGACAAAACCCAGGGCAGGAATCTGAGCAGCCTCCCCTTGTTGCAAGCAGCAGCTCAAGGCCTTTTCAAAGACCTCCAGAAAATGGTGGGTTGGTGCAGGCGGATTTTTCTTTTCCAGTTAAAGAAGTGGTCCATGTGTGAACACAAGGTGTATGGAATAGCTGATCTGCTCGAACACGCTCTGTGCAAACCCATGAGCAGATCATCCTCTCCAATCGGTAAAACGAATCTGATGGGGTGAAAGCAGAGTATTGATCCTCCTGTATCATCAGCTTTTTCTCTCCAATCATCCTTAACTCTTCTTCAATCAGATTTAATTTCCCAAACTTTTACCGACTTGACCGTGAACAGCTCCAAGCTCCCAGCCTTGAGGTTTTATTTTCTAAGCGGCCTTGACAACAAGGCCTAGGATCACTTATGAGTCATATTTAATTATAATCAAGTCTCAAGGACTAAAGTTATTTATTAGAAGTTATTAAATAACTTTTAATTTATTCCAGGCCACTCTGCTCATCTCCAGGGCCTCCAGTGTAGCCGTATTGATTTATTACCCTATTAAGTTCATTAATAGCAGTCTATCATAAGAGGCTACCTCGATTAGGTGGTTCATGCTCCGTAAACCTGCAGAAACTCTATTCCTCTGTTCCCCTTTTATCTTTATGCTTGGAAATTTCTTTTACCGGCGTCGTATCCAATATAGCAAGTTATCGGCTCTGCAAGGGCTTTTCCCAATCTACTTGCCTATTGCCATTAATAAAAGCCCTAGTGTAAAATTGGTTCCTTTTATCTCGGATATAAATGAGCTTAACCGCGGGAGGGGGCAAATCCCAATTTCGTCTCTCTTTAAAGCCTGATTTTCTTGCAGCAGCTGCTGAAAGCAGCTAGAACCCCTAAACCCTCCTGTTTTGTTCCTCTCTCAATGGTTTATAGTCAGAACTGAAGGGATGTTTAGTAAAGGACAAGCACAGAGACCTAAATTTGGAGAAGGAAAGAAAAGAGGGGTAACTCCCCCCATAAAATTCCATGCGTGTGACCCATGCAGAGAGCCGGACACTTTCCCTGCTGCCAGCTCTGCGAGCANGGGTAACTCCCCCCATAAAATTCCATGCAGAGAGCGGGACCCTTTCCCTGCTGCCAGCTCTGCGAGCGCTTCTCACTAATTGCAATTAAAATCGGGGTGAGGGCTGTGCCAGCGCTCCTGGCGCTGGATCCGACCCTGGAAAACCAGCCATGGCCCGAGGCAGCGGGATGCTCAAAGGAGAAAACAAAAGGGGCATTTTACTCGTTCTGTGCCCACGTCCAGCACATACATAAGCCACACAGATAAACACCATGTAGACCTAAAGCACGATGTTTAGTTACTCAGTGAATGCAGTGCAAGTTGTGGAAGTTGCATTAGGTTTGGAACCTTTTAATGAGAGCATTTTTAAAATTTTCTTATTCATTTATTTATTTAATTTTTATATTTTTTTTAATAAAAAGAGCATTTTTCTGTTCCGTAGTGATTTTGAAGCTCAAGCTCTTGCGCACAAAGCTATTATTCCATGCAATCCCCTTGCTCGGAGCTGCACGCCATTGCGGTGAGCGCTCCATGGCCTCTCGGCACTTAGTTTTTTGGCTCTTATCCTCATCCCACTTAAATTCCCCTAGGAACTCGCGTCCGTTTGCGGGTTCGGGGCCCTCTCCTTACCTTGGAAGGGGCTCTCGGAGATGTGCAAGCCGCCCGCCACCGTCTGCTCGCAGACGCCCTGGAAGAGCCCGTAGGTGACGGTGAGGGTGACGCTCACGGAGGAGTTGGCCCCGGCGAAGCGGATGTCGCTGGTGACCCAGGAGCGCGTGGCGAGGACCACGCAGAGCAGCACGAAGGAGCCCGCGCTGCCGCAGAAGGCGCCGCCGAACAGCAGCGTTTTCTCCCGCGACGGCATCTCGCCGGGGAATCGCCGCCGCCTCCTCGCATGGGCGCCCGGCCGCCCGGTGTCCTGCCCGGCTGCACAGCGATCCCCGGAAACCGCCGCGGCAATAAAAACGTGGAAGAGCCGAACTTTGGCCGGCAGTTGCTATCGCTACGGCAAAACAGGCACCGTCCGTCCGCGGCGCCCGCTCCCGCCTCCTCCTGTGCATCCCTCCTCCCGGCCCGCTGGGGCCTCCTTCCTCCTTCCAAACAGGGATGTTCTGGCCCCTCTTGGGTTTTTTGCAGTCAGAACTTTTTCCTCGTTTTTATTTATTTAATATTCTTATTTTTTCCCTTTATTTTGTAGTCAGAACTTTTTCTTCATCTTTATTTATTATTCTTATTATTCTTTCCTTTTTTGAAGCAATGCTTGAAAGCTTCCCTACAAGCACCAGCTGTTTTACAGGTGCAACGATCCCGAATTCCTTCTCACCGAGGGGCTTCAGCTCTTTCCGTCCCCTTCCAGACCCCAAGGACATGCTGGTTTCTGACGTGCTCAAGTGCTCTCTAGTGAGAAAGAAATACTGTAAATACTCCTTCCTTTTAATGGAATAGCGGATAAGTAAAGGTAGCAACGCTGAAAAACCCTGCCCTGGTCTCCGAGGCTATAAACTGCAATATCTGACTTTCTTCTGGCCAGATTGATTTAAACTGGAGACAGTAATGACATGGTTTCACACCTAAAACCATGTGCAAAACTGAAACCAAAGTTTGAGAATTTGCAATCAGATAGTTTTCAGCTTTGTTTTTCTTTTTCCTTTTTTTCTTGCAGGGCTGTTGTGCAGGTGTAAGTTCTGATTTCCTGCTTGCAAGCTTTAAAGCAGGAATTGTATTTGAAATTAATACAGTTTGTTTCTGAGATGGGTAACTGGACTTTTTTATGGTACGGTTTTGTAAGGTTTTTTTTGCTATATTATATGTAACTGAAGGATGTCTCTGATGGTTTTGCTTTTGTAAACGTGTACATCCTATTCATAAATCATGTAAATGCCTCATGTATATTCATACTGAAACTTATAAACTTCATAATCCTGCTATACAGAAGGACAGAAATGCTACACAGTATTTAGCAAGTGTGCACAGCAGAAGCCAGTCAATACGTGAATTAAAGCATCAAAAGGGAGGCTTTTCCACCCGAAATGCATAAGGAACCAGAGGGATGTCCCGAAGTCTCCTTGCTGTGCTCCAGGTACACGTTAACCTGCACAACGCCGGGGCAGCTCAGGAACCCGCTCCCTGCTGTGCTACGCTCCCAGCACGTTCCCGGTGCATTCCTGGTGTGTCCCTGGATTTCTCCTGGTGTGTTCTTGGTGCATTCCCGGTGCATTCCCGGCTTGCTCCTGGCACGTTCCCAGGCTGCTCCTCGTGCTCTCCATGGAGCTGCAGGCCTGGAGCAGAGTCCACGTGCTCATTGCGTTCCATGGGCAAAGGTCTCGATTTCAGCTTGCTGAAACTTCCCTGAATCAGCGAAAATGCCCCGTAAAGCAGACAGTAATTTGACTTTTCTTTTTTTTCCTTTTTTCCGCCAGCACCTAAAGCAGAGAGGTCAGCCCTAGCGGAGAGGTTGCTCCGTTGCTGTAGAACATGGCATAGAACCAGCACAGAGCCCTGTATTTTTAAAGACTGATAAAATATCCTTCCTGTTCAAGCAGCAGCTGGTGCAAAGCCAGGGTCGAGCACCTGCCCATCGCTCATTGTAACCACTAAAGCCTAGGGTTGTTAGCGGCAGCTTTCCAAATTCAATCGTTAGCTAAAATCTTTCATTTCATAATAATAATAATAATAAAGTACGTGGTGAGATGATGCGGCTGGTTAGCAGTTTCCTGTGGTTTTCCTTGGGCACCACCTTTGCAGTCCATCCTTTTACATCCTTTTTGTCTCCCGTTGTTGCCAAGGAGCTCCGTGGCCAGCGGTGATGGGAGCGCTCGTTTGTTTATGCCTTTTGGAGCAGGTGGGGGGAATCTGATAAATCATCAAAAGTTTTACTGTATCTGGAGAGGAAAACTTGAAGCTGAACTGAAAAGAAAAATGACTGAAACAACTGTTTGGGGCTGATGCTTTTTTTTTTCTTTTTTCTTTTATTTTTGGGGATTTTTTTAGAAGATTTGGATGAGATCGCAAGGAGCGGCATGTGCATTTATGCTACGGCACTGTCAGAATTCCTGGTATCGCTTTGAGCTTCCTTACACGCTATTGGAAACACACACACACACACCCCAATATTTTAAGTGTTGTCTGGATTTCTTCCCAGAAAAAGACTCTCCTCAGCCAAGGACTCCACCACCAACCAGCCATTCCTGCATGGAAGTGGTGGTATCCGGAATACCGTGCTGCCACCAAGGCCTCCAAGGAAGCATCCAGCTGTGTGGGCAGTTATCCCTAATGGTTATTCCTGGTTTCCATCCTGGAATGAAGAAGGAGAAAGACTTGTCTCGCCCGGTACCTGGCTGGACCCATCCGAGCCCCTGCTG
>VWPW01012269.1:10733-22711 GCA_013389825.1 Crypturellus undulatus | reverse complement strand
AAATGACCTTCAAACCAGAAGTGAAGCCGGCTACATCGTTCGGGACAGGGAGAGGCTGGTGCTGATGCAAAGCCCGGGCTGCTCCAGCCTGTGGCTTCCACAGAAGTGGTGATATTTCTGCCTGGTGATGTAGCGTTGGGTTAAGTGCCACGAGAAACTGCTGTGAGTCTGTCTGCGGCCTGGGGCTGGCAGAGGGTCAAGTGCAAGAGCCCTTGTGGCCCATTTGCTCTTGTGGGGAGAGCTGAGGCGGGAGAGCAGGGAGGCCGTGGCCCCGGCCCCAAGCGGTCGCTGTGGTTTGGATGCTGCTGACGAGACTATTCTTGAATGTGGGTCCCTTGTCTGCCACGCGCTGCCACCTCTCCCAGCCTGGCTCCGCTCTGCGCGGCGCCTCGGGGCGGGTTTGCTGTTGATGCTGCCCACAGGCAAGTCTTGTGCCTCAGGATGCTCCGTGAGGCTTCAAGGCGCCTTGTTCCTCAGCCTGGGCTTGGTGGTGCCTTGGGTCTGACATGACTTCTGCCTCCCGTGCTCATGTATGTCCCTTGTGTGGCCCTGCCGGGAGAGCCTCATCTTCCCACGGCTCCAGGGTTAAGCCTGGGCATGGGGCTGAGCCAACCTGTCCCCACTCCGTGGTCCCTCTTGCGCGGTGGGAATCGCAGGCGGCTGCTGTGCTGTGGGACGGCCCTCGGAGCGACCGCTGGAGGCAGCAGCCTGTGTGCTCAGAAGGAAGACCAGATGAAGTGGAGATTTTGCCTTATCTCTGCTCCTTCCCTCTTCCCTGTTTTGAGCCTGAATTGCCAATATTGTCCAGCTCCGAGTCCCACCAAAGCTCCAATATCTGCCTCTTTCCTCCCTGCTGCTTGTCCATCTGTTGGTGTCTCTCTCTCACCATGCTGCACAGAGGGAAGAAACTAAACCCAGCTAATCCCCCTGGTTTTTAAGGACTCAAAAAGGGGGAAGGCAGCAGTGTTCTGGGCAGAATACAGCAATTCTGAAAATACCCTCCAAGGTCTGATCTGACTGTATGTGCCCAGGGCAAACTTCTCCCCACAGAGTTGCTGGCTGCGAATACAGGGGAAACTTTGATGTAAAGTGCATCATGTTTTCCCATGTTTTGCTTTTATCTTGGAGCTAGCAAAAGCATTTTATCTTCAGCCTTGTGGGGGAACCTGGTGAGTTGTTCACAAGCTCCAGCAGAGCCTCTGTGGTACAGAGGAAGGGGCAGAGGTGTCAAACTTGTCAAAACTCCTTCCCTGTGCGCTGGGCTGCAGTCAAGCAGGGATTTACCACAGAAATGTTGACAAAAATAAGCTACTTGCATTTAATGCTTGGGCTAACAGTCTGCTTGTTTGTGGTTGCACTTGGAAATGAGGACTGGTAAACCTATGTTGTTTAGGTTTTCTTGTATTGTAGAAAATCAGGTTCAGGTTCAAGCAGGACTCCAGAATCTGATCATGTTCTCCCCCTTGCAAGTCTGTTATTCCTGGCTCCAGGACATTTACAGGTACCTAATTTCTATGTTTCCTTCCCGATTAGATAGTGTTTGTGTGGTGAGGTGGCAAGTGAATGTGAAGAAAGCAGCAGGATGCAGACTCGGTTCAAACTTTGAACCTATTTCAGAATCTTTATTGAAAAAAATTAATCACAGCATCTCAACTGTTATTCAAATACATTTAATAAACAAAGAGAAACAGTAGCAAAGGGCACTGACACGTGACAAACTGTACAAAACCTCCGGGTTCGCAGGCAAACCTGAGGGGAGGAGCCCACGGCCTGGCTGCAGGCCCGGGGGGCTGCTCCGTCCCGACGCTCTGCAGCTGGACCATGTCCCCCCTTTGCCTCAGCCCACTCAGTCACCCCTGAGAAGATCAATTTTTAAAAATGTGCAGAAACAAAGACACTTTTAAGAGGTTATTTCCAGTCTCACTGTAATGGAACAAATTTTGGCCCCTGGGAAACAAACAGAAATGATGCTCTCCATTCCCAGGACTAATGCTTTAAAGAGAACCTTTCCAAGAGATGCAAGTGCCCTTAGATACCCAGCTGATCTCCTACCCCTGTTCATCCACCCTACTTGCCAAAACACACTACCTTCTTCAGCATAAATGGGACAAATTTTAACTTAGCTCAGTTTTAGTTTGATAGAGTTGTGACTGAGTGAAAGGCAATGGAAGGAAAAGCCCTGTCTCGAGCACAGACAAGATGCAACCGGTGCATAATGCCGAGACCAGTCCACGGTCTCAGGGTGAAGGTGACCTAGCGCAGTCAGGAAAGAGGAGAGACCATTCACGGGGAGCGTACCTGCTCTGGACCTTCATGCCTGGTCCTAAATATCACACAAGAACTTGTGAATGTCCAGTAACTATTAGATCAGTTTTTTTAAAACTTGTTCTGTTGAATTGTAAAGACTAGGTAATTGAACCCAAGGAGACTTAAGTCCCTCAGCATGACCTTACTGCAGAGAGCAGCGTGGAGGGGAGAAACAAGATGCAAGTTTAACAGCCTTCCTTGTGCATGTGAGTTTAAAAATAGCTGTTCCACTCTGCTGGTAACAGTGACACCCTCTGTGGCAAAGGTGAGGGTGACGGGATCGCTCCTGTGCCAGGCTCTCCTCCAGTGGCCTTCACTGTGCTTTTGGTGATGACTTTGGGCGATTCAGAAAAGCAGCAAGTTCTGTGCGACTCCCACCGGCTCGAGCTGTCCTGAACTGACTGGCTCCCTTAATGTGACCACCAGTGTCACGAGCTCTGTGCTTTGAGCAGCAAGGTGCTTGGCTGGCAGCGATGTGACCAGCAGCTCAACCTGTCCCTGTTGCCTTCAGGTTGGTAATTTTTGACCACAAACTCTCCTTCTCTGGAGAAGGGAGAGAAGAGATGGGTGTGAATGTGTTAGAGGGCTTTTAGGCTGCTAACTCGCACGCATGCACCTATTTGTCAGCTGTGAGCACGGATGGACAGCGACCAAGGCTACAAGATACCGACAGAGGAGAGAGATCTATACACATCACAGTGTTATTTAGGCCCAGCCAAGGCGTGCGGTCTAATCACACCAAGCCCATCTCAGCACACTATGAACAGGAACGATGGAGGGAAGGTGCTGGGCTGGGATCTCCAGCAGGACGGCAAGTTAGCGGCACTCCAGCAGCCCGTGACTGCCACACAGTGAATCCAGAGACTGAACCAGCACTGCTGTCCGGCCACCCTTCCCAGAGAGCAAGGCCAAGTCTCCACTGGAGGACGTTGGCAAAGCAGCACGGGGAACGACAGGCAAGAGCACGGTCAGAAGGACTGGAAAGAGGCAGAGAGCAAAGCCGTGATGCTCCATTTGCTGCGCATCTTGTTTGCTGAACTGGTTGTTTGACAACTGTCTGTAGCCCTGCCAGTGAAGGAGTGATGAGGTGGGAAACCTGCTTATTTCCTTCTCGAAACTTTAAGGAGACCACAAGAAGCAGCTGAATTCCTTCAGAAAAGAGCCAAACTCCTCAGTCCAGGTGAGGAATTTTCTGATATTTTATTTAAGAAACAACTGCTCTGACCCTGTCAATGTCTATGAATTCCAGCATCTCTGCAGCTCTGCGCTTAATGTCAGTTTGGGACTTGACTCAAAAGACCCAAGTGCCAGGACACTTGGGCTACAAAGAACGAAGCCAGGATGAAAGGGGGAGGAAAAACATGCAGCAAATTCCTAAGAAATTCCATTTACCAGACTAGGAGGGACATGCCCCTGGTTAGGGATGGCACAGATTAACAGAGGGGACCAGTGACTGCAGTTTGGCTAAGATAAGAATTCAAGAGAGGCACAAACGAACAATTTGCACATCCATCCAAGGCATTCCAAAAAAAGGAAAGAAAAGTCACAGAAGTTGACACATCACTTTGGACAAGAAACATTACAACAGTTTGGCAACTTTTCACCAATTCCCCCCTCCCCCAGCTCAGTGAAGCCCCTCTGTACTTTGAGGTGAACTCTTAAAGGGGGGATGTGAGGGGACTGCAGATAAATCACTGCGTGTAAATAGAGGGATCTCCTCCGCAAAGAATCATATGGGCTAAAACAAACCTACCTGCTTGCTACAGTACAAAAGAAATCTTGCCTGAAGCCCTCCTGTGAGGAGGAAGGAGACGGCGCCCACGCTGCTGGAGACGAACAAGGCAAAGCTGAACTTGGCAGCAGCAAGTCCCTAACCTTGTCACTTGCACCAGGCTAAGCTATGGCCGTGGCAAGATATCAGAGGGGAAAAAGATGTCACCACTCTGCAGCTGAGAAGTGTAAAGGACAGTACTTCTCTACAGCCACTCTAGATGAACACAGGTCTCTTGTTTATGCATGAGGAGGGATGGGCTTTGGGAAATGCCAGGAGCCCATATGTAATAGTGTTAACAGCAAGACCCATGTTAGACATACACACAACTCCCCTCCCTTGGTTAGTATCTAAACTCAGCTCTTAGGAATTGGACAAGGAACAAATACAAAGCAAGAATGGAAAAAAAAGTTTGCAGATTTTCTACAAGTGGTTTTGTTCCTCCTTTTAAAGCCCTATCCTGATCTGTGGGGGCTGGCTGATCACGAGGGGGAGCACTGCAAGGTGCTTGCACCTTCCTGGTGTTGGACTGGGGTGCAAGCAGCGGCACAGCTCCCACACAGGTCATCTTTCCACCCACGCCAGCCTGTGGAAGGTGGGACTGATTACAAGGGCCTGTGGACCTGAGCAACCATCGCAAAGGCTCCGACTGGGAATCCGGCCCAGCCATTGCTGGAAAAAATTCAATACAGCACTGGCCATGAAAACAAAACAAATACTTAGGGAAAGGACCATCCAACTGGAAAAGTCTTTTCCTTACTTGGTTTCCGGTGTAAGAGGGAAGCCTTTGGTTATGACCAGAATTCTTTTCCACTGGCAGGACAGGCTTTGCTTTGCGTTAGCTTGGTTACTGTACAAGGGCAAGGTTGAACTGCGGAGAGGTGCTCTGCCCAGCTAGGCTGCCCTTTGACATCTGGGAGTTTTAACAGCGGATGTTTGAATTACATCCGGGATCCTCGCTCTTGAAGAATCTGAAAAAGAGAGCCACTATAAATAATTTGGATGAGTTTAGATGCAAAAGTTCATGCTGAGAGACTTTTGCCATTTTTGAGGAAGGAAAAAATGGGATTAATGAGGAGAAAATTGCTGGATTTTATGTTACCACAGTGAATGACAGGTTGGCTAAAGCTGATAGAGCGCCTTCTCTAGAAATACTTGTTCATTGCCTGCAAGAGTTAAAAATTCCTCTTTTGTTGCCAGTCTAGGGAAAAGAGCTGACTGAAGGAAGAGTGGTGGTCTCTCCCTGTAGCACCCATCACTTAGTGTGACCAAGTATAGCAAGGGCCCCTGCTATACTGTCCTTCACTTACCTTTTACCCCTTTGTCTTAATCTGAAGTTTATATAGAGCCTTTCCTACAAATGGACCTTGAGCTTGTTTCCTCTCATAGTTTTGTCCTACAGTAAAATAAGAAATCTCCTAAAAGGAGCAAGCCATGCAAGAATAGGAAACAGGAAAGCTGGTACAGAGCACTGTTATTGCAAACTATGGCTCTGCTAGCATAGGAAGAGTGGTGGTTTTATTATTTATTTTCTTTTTGCATAGGTGTATTGAAGTCAATATACCCAAGCAGGTTTCTTACCTTTGCCTTCTCGCTGGGTTCTATGACAATACCATTGGTAGAGTTATTGAGCTCTCTGGACACAACACAGAGGAATTCTGCTTGGTCTTCATTTCCATAGTTATAGGAAGATCCAATGCTGATCAGCTGCGACAAGACAGAGAGCCAAGGTAAGGAGGGATCTCTCAACAGATTTTTTTTTTTTGCTTTATTCTTACAGTTGCTTTGTGAGATGCTTTGTTCTCTGGTGAGACCTATTCTGATCTGAAGTGTCAATAGGCCAAATATCTCCTGGGCTTTCTGGTGTGTTTGTAAGGAAGAGACCAGATAAGCTCCAGGGCCCTCTAGTGGCTTCTGGAGCCCCAGGAGGAAATCCCAGCCTGAAAATATAACATGGAACACAAAGTGTTTTCCAGTTACCGAGGGCAAAAAAAACGAAAACACAAGATTTTGCAATATATAATAGAAACTAATTTACACAAGGACCAGGCAACATTGCCTCCGTGGATTACAAAGTACTTGGTTCAGACTATATGCCTGTGTTGAACTCAGCTCCGAACCTTTTGATGTTGCATAAAAACTGGAGAGAATTCTTTATCGCAGACAGATGTTAGATTAACTGTGGGACATGTGGCAAACTGGCTCCATTTTTCATATAGATGCTGTCAAGATGGAGTTTGGTATTTGTATAAATGGAATTATATTACATTACTGTTGTGATGAGGAGCCTGGACTAGACCCAAGAAATCCCATCTGTCCCATATTTATTGTTATTACATTAAAAGGACATCCTGGAGAGCAGAGCTAATTTGTCACTTGCAACTCAGTTCTGCTTTCCAAACAGCAAATCTAACTAATCTGAAGGAAGGCATGTGAACCTTATCAATTGCACCTATTTAGGGAACTTTAATAGGCAACATGCACCCCTAAGTCCATATCCTAATGGATTTTGAAGGAGACAGCTTTGTATTTCTACACAAGACAGATGTCTCGGACTGTCTACACTCTTGCTAGACAGATGATTATCTGTATGGTCACCCTGCAGCTGCAGGAAGGCTGGGGGTTGCCATGCTGACCTCTAGCACTGCTAATAGTTTTTGATGTGTGTGCTTAGGGCAAAAGAAGACTCAAGATGGGAACAACATTTTTTTCCCCTTTGACTGCCTGAGACATTTCAATGCCGCACGTGACACCACAATTTACTGAACAAACACAAAGTACCTTTTGATGAAAATGGCAGCTTTTTCAGCCTGTTGGAGTAAAATGTAAGAACAGAGGAGAATGGATTTCCTTTTGAGATGACAAATTTCTACTCTATCCTTTGCAGGACTCTGTGTTACTACACGGAATCTGAAAGGCTACAAATTCCTCTGAGGACTCAATCTTGACAGAGGTAATGAGGGTGAGGTTGCAACAGCATTTATTACTTCTGGCTTTTCTACAGGTTTACTGAACCACTGTTTTTTTTTAATTTTGTGGTGTGATCGGATCCAGAGCTTGCTAAGGAAATCTCCATGCTGTTGAATCACTGGTTTCCATGCTAAGATTTAGCAATAGGCTTTTTATCCCTGTTATATGGCATGTTACCATGCTTCCTAAGATATCTCAGCTTGCAAATTCACTTGACTTTGGGAAGGAGTACAAGTCATACTAAGCTGAACATCTGGAGAAGGGCAGACTTGGTACCTTTTGGAGCTTGGGCTGAATGGACTTTGCTTTTGGCTGGTGCCAAAGGCAGCTCCTCTTAAGTAAACTTTTGAAAAGCACAGCTGCATGTTGGTCAACAGCACTTCCATAAAGCAGCTAGAGGCTCTCAGTTACACAAGGGTTTCAGTAGCTGGCTCAGGGGTAAGAGTTTTTCATTCTCTTTCCACTATAAACTAAGAGTTTTCAGGCACAACAGAACAGAGCTGCAGTTGAACAAGTGACCCAAGTGATCTGTGCTGTTGCTAATCCTATGAATTATTTCATGTCAGCACATTTCCCACAGAATCCACTTCTAAGGAAGCTGCACTCACTGCGAAGACAGCACAGGGGTAATCCATGGAGCCTATCTTGATGCTTCTTAATATAGCACCAACACACGAGCCAGCTGGTTTCCAGTTCTCTGGCCTCCTAAGAGGACTGCCTGTGATTCCAGAAACCAAATCTGGAACTAATGCCATAGGAAACTTCACTGACACCTAGCCCTGAAACTGGCAGCATTACAAACGCCTCTGCAGGAAGGGTATTTCTCATGTCACTCAACACCTCTTTAGTAGACACAGGAGTCATGCCTTTGAGCTCTGTGAAAACTCATGCTGTGTTTCTTCCTGGCTCCCTTAATTCTCTTGCATAAAACAGTTGCACTTGGGCCTAGAGCATGTGATGAAATGTGGGAGAAGGGCAGAACTACCCTGGAACTTGACAAAGACAGAAGTCCTTGGAGACTTTCAAGAGAATAAAATATCTCTTGAAGAGCTTTGAGTGACTTCTGTGGTTCCCTGCCAGTTTTTCCGCTTCAATGGACCGCTGTTCAACTCAGGCTTCATTCAGAAAAGAGCAGCAATCTTGGCTTATTCCATATGCTGCTTTCGCAGGGATTCTGCTGAGGGTCAGAAACAAGCTCTTTGGTAAAAGTACCTGTTCAAATTTCCACCCATCAGACATAGTGGACACCATCTGTGTGAGCTCTTCCTCTTGGCACTGCAGGACTCTGTACACATGCTTCACGGGTCCCTACAGCAAGCGGAATAGAAACAACCAGGAATTTAATGATTTTTTTGTCGTTGTTATTAGTATATCAAAATAGGAAATTAATTAGCCTCGCATGGGGTCTTCTGTTCTATTTTCTCACTATTTGAGAAACCTGAATGCTGCAGAATTTGAGCTTTTATTCCTTTCAAGCATCTAACTGCTTCTAAAACAGATACCTAAGTTGGGTACCCATCTCTCAAAAGCTTCTAGAAACTTAAGCGCCACTGAAACCAAAACTCTTTTGGCTTTAAAAACAAACAAAAGCAGTGAATAGCTTTGAAATATTTCTCTTCTGAAATCCCAACTACTGTGCTTTTCTTAATAGCTGCTTAGCAGCAATGAGGAAAAGTTGCACAGAGATACTAAAGTGAGGAAAACTGTCTGTATAAGGAAGAATTACATCTAATTATAATAGAAAAACTGAACATAACGTGCTGCAAATTGCAATTATTTCTTTACTATAGGCTTGGCTCTAGGGGAATAGTTAGGATTTGGGACCTGCCGTAACAAGGCAGATCTTACACAGCAGGTATTGCCAGAGTTCATGAATGTCCCTGATATTCCAATACCTGCTCACTTCCCTGTCAGCCACAAAGCAAATAAAAAGCCCTGTGAGGAAACTCCTGAATAGGAGTGACCCACCCACGATATCTCACCTCAACCCCATAGAGCTGTTGCTCTGTACCTCCCAATTAGCATGTTCCATGCTTTTTCTTTAAATTACCCATCTTTGTTCCCTGGGCCCTTTCACTTATCTATTCATTGCCCTGTCCTGCAACACAGAAAAGCTGACTCAATGGCCTGGCTGATAGCCTGTGCTTATAAAACCAGTGGATATCCTTTCTTAGCTGTGCCTTGGATCTACTTAAAAAGTACCAATTCCCATTTTTTAAAACTAAACTGAAGAGCTGCTACTAAAAGTAAGTGCCTCCTACAGCAATCCCTGTCCTTCCACTACACTGCTGGGAACGAACGAGTTCATAGCTCAATTTATGTGCATTACTTGAGAGGTTCTGTTCTCATTATCCCGTATCCGTTCCTTCACCAGCCGCACAAGAGAGGCGATATTGTAAAACTCGGCTTCTTCCAGTACCCCTAAGGAAGGAACCAAAAACAGCGACAGGGTAGAATGCAGATTTTGCTACAGGGATTCACCTGCTCCTAAGTCTAGCTGAATGAGCCATGTCACTGATTTCATTCCTCTGGGCTTAGAGAAAGGGATCTGTATCCAACCATCTGTCACTTCCTTTTGTGACAGCGGGTGTCCACGGGGGTATCAAAAATTTTGTGGTACAACCTCTACATTGTTCTATGTCGTATATTGGGAAAGTCACCAAAGCCTCTTGCTATGAAGGACCACAGTCTGGGGAGGGGAGAAGAGATTGTTCTAGCAGAGTTTTTGCTGCAGTTAGAACAAAGGTGTTGGGTTGTGTTACAAGCAGGAGGCCTTGCCTTAGAGGATGGTGAAGAACCTAATGATTTAGTCCTGGTTAGCGAGCATCTTCCTGGAAATCTACCATTAAACAGCACTGCTCACAAACGTATCTCCCTCACACAGCTGCCACAGCAGGACCCTCATATGCTCGGATGAGTTTCTGATATCACCCACTATTTGCCTCTCTCAAACAGCAACTGCAGCTCTTCCACTGCATTTTTCCTTACCTTCTTCTGCAAGCTCCTTGTTTATGATAAGTTTCCCATGGCGGAGGTAGTTCAGTATTGGACCAAAATATGTGGGATCTCTATCGATGAGATAAGCTCCTGTCTCGTCCTAGTTAGATAGGACCAGAGAAAAAACAAAAATAAAGTTGAAATTTCTCTGTCAGAACCTGAACTACTTTTGCCTGTAAAGCCAAAAAAAAATAAATAAAATAAAAAGGGGGGCAGGGAGGGGTATGGTGATACTTAAACTAACTTTTTCTCCCCCCCCCACTGTTCACTAAACTGCTGATGTTGCAGCTCACTAATGAGCAGATGTTTCTACCTTGTAGAAACCTTGTAGAAACAAGGTAGCAGTATTTAGGGAAAATCAGGGCTAGCAGTTCTTCACTACAGTAACATAATGCACACAAAAAAAAAAAAGTAGTCCTGTTGTGGCTATATTTGTTTTCCAAACCAGTTCAACGAGAAGGAGATTCTGAGGAAATAAAGAAAAACTTTAAATCTTATCTTTAAAAATAGAAATGTTTGCATCTCCTTAGGCTGGCATTTGGATTTCCAGTCCAGACTAACAGCTCTGACAGTTAAGGCACCTCTTTATTTTTCCACTACTGAAAATGCACATTGCAACACGCAGCCCACATGCCTGAGGCATCTCTGACAAGCCCGAGTGCCACAATAACAGTCACCAAATTATCAACAACTCATAACCAAAATCATCCCTTGAATCAGCTTTGAGGGCTGATATGCACTGTAGGGAAGGCTTTCATACTGCATCCTTATTTTTGAAGCAATATATGTCCTGCCAGAGCAATCTGTTTGTAGCAATCCTGTAGGGACCTCTGGAATGTCATCTTTATTCACTAGCTGATGTGCAGCATGTTGTTATTTTGGTCACTAGCAGGATTTAACTTCTGATTAAGCTCTTATCTGGATGGGAAAAGACTTGCACATTTCTCAGTTGTTTACAAGTCTGTCTACAAGTGATTTGCAAAACCTCATACCACGGCTTCCACAGAAACCTCCAATTACACAAACAAACTGGGGGGTTACAAAATGCTGATGATAACTTCCAGCAACTCCAAAATTATCCCCCAAAGTAAAGAACATGCACTGCTGTCCTTTGGGAGAGAATTAAATCAGGATACAAAGAAAACACAAGGGTGAGCTGTCGCTCAGCCGGACGGGACAGCCACAGGGTGGAAAGTCCCTGCAATTCCTGTTTCCAGGAGAGTTTCACTCTCTGCTACCTGCAGTCCCTGCGGGAAGGTGCTGGTTGCTCGGAGAGAGAAGTCTCGCCAGAGAGGGAGGCGGAGGATGAAACTGCTGCCTGCAGCACGGGGCAGCTGCAGCCTCGACGGGAGGAATCGGAGCCGACGACAGGCTCTGCCCGTCACGGGAAGGGCGCTAGGGCCGCGGCCACACGAGGGACGGGCAGCGCGACCGAGGGAGCGACCCTGGCCCCGGGCACGCGCAGAGCAGCCCCGGGCTGCCCGCGCCGGGGACAGCGGGAACTGGAGGTGCTGGCGGCAGCGCTAAGGGGTGCCCTGGGCCCCCTCGGCCACGCAGAGGGGTCGGGGGTGCTGGGGCAGCAACCAGGGCCGCCGTCCCCAGTGCAACACGGCCGGGGAGGCCGCGGGGACCCCTGGCCGCGCGGCGGGGCTCGGGCGACACCGGCCCTGGGGGGCAGCGGGCGCGGAGCCGCCGTGGGGCCGCGCGGAGGCCTCGGGGGTCCCGGCGCGGCCTCACCTTGTCGGAGCCGAGCTCGGGCCCGTCCTGGCAGCAGAGGCGGCACAGGAAGGACTTGGGCTCCCGGCACAGCGTCTGCCGGGTGCTCACGAAGTACGTGCCGCCCACGTTGAGGCGAACCCACTTGGAGGCGGCGGCGGCGGGAGGCGATACCCCCGGGCCGCCCGGGGCGGCAGTGGCGGCGGCGCGCGGGCTG
>VWPW01012269.1:0-10580 GCA_013389825.1 Crypturellus undulatus | reverse complement strand
TGCTCCTCCGCGCCGCCATCACCGCCCCCCGCCGCTTCCGGCGCGAGCGGCGCTTCCGGGGCAGCGGCGGGAGCGCCAACACGCCCGGCGGGGGACAGCGCCGGGCAGCGAGGGCGGAAGAAGGGCGGTGAAGCCGCCACGCGGGGAGGCTGCGCTCTGATTGGTCAGTGCGGGCGGGACTACCGGGCGGCGGCGCGAAGAGGGCGGAAGGAGGGCAGTGACGTCTCGCAGGCGGGAGGCTGCGCTCTGAGGGCTCGGTGTGGGCGGGACTTCCGGCGGCCTCGCGTCAGTGCCGGTTGTGGCGGTCAGTGAAGGTGAGAGCGGGGCCGGGGCGGCCGCGCAGGGGCAACCGGGACCGGCGCGGGGGCGACCGGGGGAGACGGGGGGAGCCGGTGCGGGGGGCCGGGCCATGGGGATCTCACGGGGGGCTGGGGCCTTGGAGGACCCGGGAGGGGGTCCCCGGCGCTATGGGGGGGTCCCTGGGGGTCGCACCGCGTAACCGCCCGCGCGCTCCCCGCAGCCCGGCGCCATGGCAGGCCGCAGAGCCGCTCTCAAGGCCATCGACTGGGCCGCCTTCTCGGAGCGGGTCCCCTCCGACCAGCGAGCCATGTTCAACGCGCTCAAGACCCGCAGCGACGCCCTCTCGGCCCGGTGAGCGCCCGCCCGCCCCGCCGCGGGGCCGTCCCGCTGCTGCGGCCGCGAAACAGCGCCGGGAGGTGTCAAAATAGGTCGCCGTGGAGGCAAGGAGGGCCGTTTTCTTGGCAGAGCTTTTTTACTCCATCTTCTGTGGCAGGAAAAAGCGGCCCTGTGAGATCGAGGGGGCTTTGGTGTGTCGGGAAAAGCTGTTAGAAGCCTCTATGTGCTGTCTAAAGGTGCAAAGATTAATGAGTCTCCTGGAATGCCTGACCTAAATGTTGCTGGCAATTGCAGTTAATACTGCTGATTGCTTCTAATTCAGTGCTTTGAAAACTGCCTGGCCATTTCTTATAAGGCTGTACTGAGTGATGCTGTAGTCACTGGTGATTGGGGCAGAACAGGGCTATAGGCTGAATTCTTCTTATTTTTATTAATAAAAAAAGCAGTTCAAGGATGGAGGAATTGCGGTTAAATTTAGGCTTTCCCGAGGCTCAGGGGCACAGAGGGAAAGGTAGCTCTAACAGGGTATATGTAGAGCAGGGGGTGATTGCTTCCCTTTCTCCTCACAGCCTGGCCTCCCTGCCAGAGAAACCCCCGGCTATCGACTGGGCTTATTACAAGACGGCAGTGGCGAAGGCTGGAATGGTGGACGACTTTCAGAAGAAGGTGAGTGTCACCCTCAGTGTGTGCTGCTCGGGTTAACGTGGAACGTGCTTGGTGTTGAGCAGGTGGCGGCACAAGGGGTGTTTGTTTTTGGTGAGCAGCTGCCCCCGCTCTGCGTTCTGCGGATCTGTTTAGCTCACCTGGACAAGGTCATTGCAGAACCATCCTTCAGGGTGGCTCCTGTGGCACAGCGAGGAGCAGATGAAGCAAAACCTCATGAATTCTGTGGGATGTGGGTGTAAATTCAGGGACTGCCTATCCTGAGGCAAATATTTAAAGTATTTGTCTAACACAGCGAATGAGAGAAGGTCACAAATACATTTCTGCACACCAGGAAGTGTGTAGAACTAATTGAGGCCTCTGGGAAACCCCCTTCTCTGCACAAACAGGAGTGGAAAAGAATGATGGAGGCTCTTGCTGACGGCCGCATGGTGCCCTCAGCAGCAGGGAATTGGCTGCTGTGAGGTTGGAAGACCCATTGCCCTCAAGTGGACCTGAGAACTTGTCTTGGGGGCAAAGAAGTCTGATATGATAGATTTTTGATATCAGACTTCACTGCAATACTGTGCTTTGCTCTCTGCAGTGCTACAGTGAATGTGTGTGGTAGGAAGTGTCCTGTTTTGCAATATAGAGTAGATTGCTGAGAGCTTAAAGCAAGGCTGTTTGTGCAGTATGTGTTTGACCTGTGCTGAGCAGGTTGAGAGGCCAAGTAGCTTTCATGGCTGTGAGCTTGCCCTAGGAAGGGAGAGCTGCCTCTCTGCTGCCAGGGATAATGACTCTGATGCGAAGGATTATTTCAATTACGCAAAACCGTTTGGAAATTTCTCTTTCAATTTACAGTTCAGTGCCCTGAAGGTTCCTGAGCCGGTAGACACCCAAACTGCCAAAGTTGATGCCCAAGAAAAGGAAGCTGTAAGTGCTTAAACTGTTTCCTAATGCGAGGCTGTCTTCAGTTTTCGTGGAGTTGGGAAGGGCTGAGAGGGAAGGTATTTTCTGTAATTGCATCTGCTTTTGGAAGACCGGGCAGTATGAGGCAGAGCCTGGCTCTGATCCCTGTACACATCACTGGCTTTTGGCTAAGCAACAGAATCTCTGCCCTGGGAAAGATTTGACTGTTTGGTATTTGATCAAGTTTCTGCCTAATTTCTGGTGTAACAAGAGCAAATAGATGCAGAATTGAGACAAGGAACAAGGAGTGGCAGGTTCACTGCAGCTCCCTGTCTTTACCATAAGTGTTTTCACTGTGGCCTCTGTTTTTCTGCAGGCAAAGACCAGTGCTGAATATGTGCAGGCCTCCAAAGCTCGTATTGCCCAGTATGAGCAGGAGGTAAGTCTGGACTTTGCTCAGTCCCTGTAACCCAGCTTGGCAAAGACCTTGTTCTCACTTGTGTTGCGCTCTTTCTTGCCAACTGCATTATAATGTGTTTGTCTCTGCTCCCGTTTCCAGCTTCAGAAGCTCAGAAGCATGATTCCCTTCGAACAGATGACGTATGATGACTTGCATGAAGCCTTCCCTGAAACCAAACTGGACAAGCAGAAGTATCCGTACTGGCCGCACAAACCGATTGCTGATCTGTAAAGGTGTCAGCTTGCCTGAAGCAGTTTATCCAATGACTGCCGGATTCTAGAATCTTTTAAATAAAGTATTTTCCCTCCTGGCTTATGGGTTAGATCTTAGTTATGGAGTTGCAAGGATTTGAGATACATGGAGCGCTATGTGTGTGTGTGTATATATATATGTATGTATATATATATATTCATAATCATGGAAAGAATCTGTTTTTCTTGATCTTTGTGGGCTTGCTTNAGCCTTCCCTGAAACCAAACTGGACAAGCAGAAGTATCCGTACTGGCCGCACAAACCGATTGCTGATCTGTAAAGGTGTCAGCTTGCCTGAAGCAGTTTATCCAATGACTGCCGGATTCTAGAATCTTTTAAATAAAGTATTTTCCCTCCTGGCTTATGGGTTAGATCTTAGTTATGGAGTTGCAAGGATTTGAGATACGTGGAGCTATATATATAGATATATATTCATAATCATGCAAAGAATGTGGTTTTCTTGGTCTTTATAGGCTTGCTTTTATAGCAAGAACCAATATCCCACCAAACTTAACAATAAATCCGAGTCACACAATGTCTTCTGTAATGCAGATAAACCATCTGTTCACTCCTATAGCCACACAGGAAGGGAATTTGGTTACTCTGCCTTTACAGATGAGTAAGTTGTTCAGAAGATGGACTTGCACCCCCTTTTGTGAGGCTAGACTGTTTAGCAGTGACTTACCACACAGTAGGAGATCAAGTTGTGGTGGATTTACACAGTCACAGCGGTTTCGTAAGCAGTGCTGTAGGGCTTTGTGGTGGGTTAGGTGCAACCAATTGCAAAATGAGTTCTTCATTTGTAAAAACACCATAAAAATACTATAAACATTGAAGGAGTTGAAATCTTGAGCCATGTTTATTCTGAATTTTTTTAAGTTTTATTTTTACTTTTTAACATCTAAAATATCCCTTTAATCATGATGTTCTTGTTCTCTGTCCTGGATTTTGAATGATGGATCTTGCTGAAACTCACAGAATCAATAGGGTAAACACTTCAGACTTGCATCAGTGTATTTATTTCAAATAGATGGATTGCTTCAACACCCTTCCCCAAACTGAAACATTTATGTCGGAGGATAACTGTCTTAATTGCCTTTTCTAATTGTTCTACAGGACGTGTATTCACATTTGTGGTAAGAATTCCTGTCAGATAGAATGAGGGTATTTTCCCCTAATGCCTCCACTCTTATTCAGAAACCTTGCTAGCTTTGAATGCTTTAAGAGTCTATATAGTTTTACTGAACTAGAGTACAGAGCACCTACCCTGCAGCTTCTAGGGCCTGTTTTTCTTAATTTAGGCAACTACAACAGCTGCAGCTCTGAGTCAAGCAGGAGAAAAATGGCAGCAGAGAGAACAGAAGCAATAAAGCAGAGGCAAACTAAATGAGCAGGGAAGAGAGCTGGTCTCTAACTGCTCCATTTTATAATAACAATAATAAAAAACAACAGGGACAAGATGAAGTGGCCGTAGAGAAGCACCTTCTCCAAAACGGGCAGCAGTGGGTCTTGCTCCCGCGGCGCGCAGCGGCACCAGCTTTGGTGGCCTCTTCTCTGGCTCTTGGGAAGGTTGAGCAGCTCTGGGTGCTCCTTTTCCAGGTACTTTGTGGGCTGGTTGCTCACGTCTGTCTTGATTATCTCAGCACATGCATCTGCCAAGAGCAAATGTCAGTATTGGGGGATTAGGGGATGAGGACCAGGACTGAGGTTGTTTAGGGCGCTGGTTGCCCTGAGGTGACTGAATTTGCTTATTAAAGAGGTTATTAATTGCTTTACCTTTCGGGCTGTGCCTAATAGCCTTGCTTATGTTGTGCTGGTAGTGCAACAGGAACAGGGTATCCAACACAGCCATGATCATTAGCAGGAAGGTGCCTAGGAAAAACACCACTGCAAAACAATGTGAAAGCAAAGAAAACTCTTGATAAGTGGCATAATTATCTTGTAACTTACAGTATTGTCTGTGCTCAATTGCCTGATGGTGGAGGGGGGAATTTCTGTCTCCAGGAGGTTGCTAACCTTGACTGTTCATGACTTGTGCGTTCATGAACGTGTCCATAAGCACCTCACTCCATTAAAGTTGGATCCGAGTTAAAATCAGCTACGTTTTATTCAGCAAAGGGAGGTACCTATCATGGGCGGCTCGTTGGAGGAGGTGGGCAGCATGTTGTTGAGGATCACAGCCAGCATGGAGCTGCCGAGGATGATGGCGATCTGGAAATTGACTTTTTCCTCCAGAGAGATGGGGCCGAACAGCACGGCCATGTCCAGCAGGTACAGGGCGCACGTCGGCAGGATCAGGTTCAGGACGTACAGGATGGGTCGTCTCTCCATGGAAATCTGAAAGAAGGTGGGCAAGATTGAAGGAAGTAAAAGATAAACCCTCATGAGCCTCCTGTTTTGGTCTGGGTGTTCTGAGCAAGAGTTAAAGGTTTGAGGCACATCTGCTCTCAGCTCCCTGAGCCCTTCTCGAGTCCCTGTGATACTCGAGCATGATCGTGCAGTGCAGGGATCCTGGGTGGAGGGTGTCATTTAGGGAAAGGCAATTAGGACCCTCATGCAATGAGCTCTCTGGGATGGAGGTGAAGGAAGGGCTTAGCTGGGTCTGGCTGGGTTTGCAAGCCAGGGACAGCCCTGGGATGACTTTACAGTCCAGACAGAGGGAAACTTTTTTTTCAGTTGCAAAACTATTCAGATGTTTCAGATTCACAAAGCTTTTTGGGGATGTTACTTAGTCCTGCCCCTTGTATTTAAAAAACAAAACAAAAAGAGTATTTTCATCTATAAGCAATGTTCTCTATTTCTCTATCACTTTTTTTTTTTTTTTCTTTTTTTGCAAGGCAGTGCAGTATAACATGAAAGCATTGCTGTACCACAAAGGTCATGATGCAAAATTCCATATTTTCAATTCCTTCTATATATTCGATGATGCTCAGGTTGGTGAACTTCCATTCTCCGTCCGTTAGGAAGTAGGACTGGCTGATCTTCTTCATCTCGGCTGCGGCCCGTTTCTTCTTCATGACGAGGTCCGTTACTGCGTGGGCAGAGGGGAGGGAAGGAGAGGTGCTGCAGATCATTGTCAAGTTCAGAGTCTCAGTGGAGAGGGGTTATTTCCTCCTCTTTTTCCCTCCCAACCCGCGGTGCGTGTAGGTGGGGAAAGGCAACAGTCCTTCCCCTGCTGGGGTTCATGTGGCACCGTATCGAGAGGAATCCAAGAGGATTCCAGTGAAGGGACTTGGTAAGGGGGACATCGCAGGTGCTTCCAGTGACATTGCAAGGGGAGGTGCCGGAATGGCACCGCTGCTCTGGCTTGTTTGCCCCGGTGCTGTGTGACCACAACGTCCCCAACCAGCCCCCAGCACGTGGTGCTGCTGAGAGCCCACGTGGTGCCCGGGGTTCGGATCCTCTCTGTCTCCCCGTGCAAACACATCCCCGTTGTGCCAAGACCGACAGTGCTTGCTGCCCTACCCGGGTAGAGAAATGAGGACACGCTAACGTTGCACGTCTGGGTGTCGAACGGAAACCTGAGGATCTTCAAGCCGCAGGTGACGGTGACCTGGAAGGGCAGGGTGGTGTTGAAGCCGCCGTCGTGCGTGACCACCGAGTACTCCAGCTTGCTCGGCTTCTGATCGCCGACCCTGGGGATTGAAGGGCTCAAGAGCATCAGGGCACCGAGACGCAACTGATCAACAAGGTTGGGGCTACAGGGCTTCCCATTCCCCCCGCTGCTCCCCAAGAGCTGGCGGCTGCTCCCAACCCTCGCTTAGATCCAGACCACTCTGTTCCGTAATTTAATTCTGCTGCCCTGCTGCTCTCCGCTTCCTCAGCTTTTGCCCAGATGTGGCATTTCTGAAGATATTGCAACATTGCAGAGCCACAAAGTGCTTTTTCTAAACTGCTGTCCCTGTTCCCATAAGATGACATTAGTTCCCAGGAATAGCATCAGTCAGCAGGGATTATCCCGTTTCCTGCAATACCCCCTACAGTTCATCCATTGCACTACTCTCAAACCAGGGGATAAAAGTGAAATGCAAACCTACTCTTGTAAAATGAAGAGTGGGGGGGACCAGTACGTATCCAGGGGCAGAGCAACCTTGGAAATGTTGCAGAAGTCCCGTGGGTCCCAAGTCACTAAATTGTTCGTCCACTCCTGGGGGGAGAAATTGTGGGAGAGAAGTGAGCGCTGCGCTCAGCCGCAGTGTCGGCCGCTTGTCCCGGGGCCCGAGCAACCTACCAAGCCCAGCACGAAGTAGAAAGTGACAGTCTGGAGCTTTTCAACCTAAAGAAAAGAAATAAAATGGAAGTTATTGGGCTGATTTCCTTAGGAAATGCAGTGCGGAGCTCAGAAGATGTCACTGCACCGTGGGCTGCACAGATTGTAGGAATTGATGAGGAGGAGAGCTGGAAATCTTGGTGCTATAACAGAACAAGGAGCATGAAAATGACATTTTTTTTTTAAAATAGGTGGTCTTAATGTTTACCTGGCTGTGGCCTGCGATCTTGCCTGAGGTTAAGGTTTGTTTCATGGTTATTTGCAAGACCCAGAGGAACTCGATCCACTTGCTCCTACAGCCCGGGATAAAATGGGCTGCTCTTCTCTGCTGAGCTTTTTTCTAGAAGCAGGTTGGGGGGGGGGGTACTCTAGACCCTCCCAAATGCTTCATCCAGCAGAAGGCTGGAGAGGAGAGGGCAGGGGCTGATCCCTGCACCCACAGACCCTCTAGGAGAACCAACAGACACAACCCGACTCCAAACCGCATCCAGCTTCCTCATATAAAGACTCGGCAGCAGCTTTTGCTTCTTACCACCGAGAGAATAGCTATGAGCATGAAATTCATTGTCACTTCCACGGGCTCCGTCCAGTTCCTCTTGGGCAGCGCATGTGCAGCCAGCTTGTCGGAAGAGGAAATGTTCAAGTGCTTGATCACATCGTGGTACGTGCACATGTACCTGGGAGCAGCCCCTGCGAGAAGAAAATGCGCCTGATCAGGAAAGGATTATCCCATGGGAGAGACAGGACGAACAGAGAGAGGATGCGGAGCGGTGGGTATGAAAGCAGTCGTTACCACAGCAAAATCTCATTTCACACAGGCAAGAAGAGAATTTAGAAACTTTTTCTAATGCTCTTGCACTTACCTGTCCCGAGAGAAAGGATGACGATGGCTATAAAGACTCGCTGCATCCTCTCCTGCTTCCGAACAAGTGTGCAAGTCGTACTGGGCATCTTATAGACAGTTTCTGAGACACGTCACTTGCTATGTAGATGGTTATTTGATATCTGCTAATGAGAGATGGAAATTTTGTAAGCAAAAGCTAGACTTTTTATGTATTTATTTGCTTTAGAAGAGGGATTTGCTAATGGCTTGATGCACTCAGCTGGCTCTTGGGAGCGGCTTTTTGTTGCGGTAAGGTAAAAATTAAAGGTCATTAAAAAACCCCAACAACTTGAGGGAGAGGTGAGGAAAGCACTCAGCTCCACGAGGAGAAAGCCGGAGCCAGGACCCTCCGGAGCAGATGTCCGGAGGGTCCAGAAGGCTCTTGCCTCGTGTGAGGGCTGCAGCCGCGCTGGGCTCCGGGGATGCTGTTTCCTTCCAGGCGTCCCAAGTGGAGGTTCCCTTTGGAGGCTCCAACTCCCTGGGCTTGGAAAGTCCCATCGCGCTGTCCCCCTGCAGCTGACACCTCAGTGCTGTGTCCCAGGTGGAGCAGCAGGTCCCCAAGGCCTCCCCGTGTCCCCAGTCTGGCTGAGGTCGCTCCTGCCCTCGTGGTGCTGCAAAGCGCTGCCCAGGGCCGAGGCTCTCCAGAAGCTGCGGGTTCAGCGTGGAAACACACGCGGACAGACAGCCCCAGCACCGCAGCGGGGACGTCGGGAGGCAGCGGATGGGGCAGCAGGAATGGAGATGGGGAGCAGGGACGGGATGGGGGCTCCNGCTCCAACTCCCTGTGCTTGGAAAGTCCCATCGCGCTGTCCCCCTGCAGCTGACACCTCAGTGCTGTGTCCCAGGTGGAGCAGCAGGTCCCCAAGGCCTCCCCATGTCCCCAGCCCGGCTGAGGTCGCTCCTGCCCTCGTGGTGCTGCAAAGCGCTGCCCAGGCCGAGGCTCTCCAGAAGCTGCGGGTTCACCGTGGAAACACACGCGGACAGACAGCCCCAGCACCACAGCGGGACATCAGGAGGCGGCGGCACATGGAGCAGCGGGAATGGGGATGGGGAGCAGGGACGGGGACGGGGGCTCCGCTGGGGGTGGATGGAGCCAGGTGCGGGTGATGCTGCGTTCCGGCAGCTGCAGAGGATGCAGCACAGGTGACCGCGTGGCCTAATGGATAAGGCGTCTGACTTCGGATCAGAAGATTGAGGGTTCGAGTCCCTTCGTGGTCGGCTGGCTTTTGTCCTTTTCCCCCCTTTTTATCTCCTTCCTTCCCTATTTTTCTTTTCTTAACGCCCCTCTCCCCCATTTTGGGCTTTGCAACCCTTTGAGGATAGGATTCCCCATCCTTTCCCTTTCCAGGGAACCTCCCAAAGTGATGGGAGGCTGTTTCCAAGTCTTTGTTCCTGCAGGAAAAGTGTCACCAAGGGGGGGCTGGGGACAGGGACAGGAGGAGGGTGGCGCTGGGAGGGGGCCCTGGGGAGGAAGGAGATGGCAGGAGACAGGGAGCTCTGTGTGTGCAGGTGCATTTTGGAGGGTTTTCTTGTGTTTTGGTGTTCTTGCAGCATGATGCTCCCACTGCTGCTATTCCAAGGGATTGCTATTCCAAGGGATCCAGGATTTGGGAATGTTGCCCATCCGCACAGATGCTTCCCCTATGCAGCCCCAGTGGCCTAATGGATAAGGCACTGGCCTCCTAAGCCAGGGATTGTGGGTTCGAGTCCCATCTGGGGTGACGGAGCCTTTTGCTCTTCCTCCTCGGTTTAGTGACTGGGCTCCCAGCGGGCAGGAAGGGCAAATTCCCACAGGGAGAATGAGGGATCTGGATGTCAGGCAGGGCCTGGGAAGGCACCTTGGAGCTGGGATAGAGGGAGATGGGGCAGGGGGCGCCAGCTCCTCCCGGGGAGCAGGGAGCAGAGTCGCTCCCGCACGTGGATTGGGATGTGCTCAGGAAAAGACAATTCGGGGGGCAGGAAGAGCTGCTCACTGGCACCTCCGTGAGCATCCTCCAAGGTGCCCCTGGCCAGGCTGGAGGAGGGAATTCCTGCTGCATTTTCCCCCTTCCGCAGCCTCCCTCAGCCGCAACGCTGCTGCCTTGTGACCTGGGGCCCGAAACTGAGTGAAAAAGTGAGATTCATCCCGCGGGTGACCGCGGCGCTGGGGGTCGGGAGCCTCTTTCCGGAGGTGGCGGGCGCTGCCGGGAAGGCCGGGCCTGGGCGCGGGGCTGCTGCGGCCGCGGGCGCCGCTGGAAGGAGCCGCGGCTGCCCCGGCGCTCCGGAGGGTCCCGTCCTCCCGCGCTAATGGCTTTTAAAAGGCGGCTGCGGTCGGGTGAGCTGAGGAGCGAGCCCTAAGGCCAAGTTTCTTTCCAGGCAGTTTTTCTTCCCTCTTTTCCCTCTCCCGGAGGCCAGGCAGGGAGCGGCTCTGGGCAGGGTTTGCTCTGGGCTGCTGCTGCCCTGCCGGGTGCCCGGGAGCGCCGGGCGCATCCGCGGATTAAGCTGTGGCCAGGCTGAAGGAGGAGGGGAGGATTATATATTCTTTGGAT
>VWPW01012266.1:0-10318 GCA_013389825.1 Crypturellus undulatus | reverse complement strand
CCCCTCCCGGGTGGCTCCCGCGGGTTGACGTGTTGGCCGGGGCTGCGCCGGGACCAGGCTGGAGCCGGAGCCCGGCGGCGCCTCGGGAGCCCCGGGTGAGGGAGCGGGGCTGCCGCGGGCACCCGCCCAGGCAGGCCGGGGAGCGGCCCGGGCGCTGCTGCTGCTGCTGCAGCCCCCGTCGGAGCAGCCCGCGGTTCCTCTCTTGCAGGTCGGGGACAGGGTGATGGTGCTGGCCCGGTGGGGGCTCTGGCAGGAGGTGGTGAATGTGCCAGCCAACCAGACCTGGCTGATCCCCGAGGGCATGAGCTTCGAGGAAGCGGCTGCTTTTCCCGTCAACTACATCACTGCCTACATGATCCTCTTCGACTTTGGAAACCTGAGACCCAACCAGAGTGTCCTCATCCACATGGCTGCAGGTAAGTAGGTGGCAGCCCACACTACGGCCCTTACCTCAATAGGGAGCCCCCGATGGCGAATGCAGGTCACGAGGCAGTTGTGATGGTCCTGGACTAACAAAGCATCATCTGCCAGAGGCAAATCCTCTGGAAACCCCTTCGTTGTAGGGCTGAACTGGTTCTACTGCTCCCGAGGCCCTGCCAAAGTTGCTAGGGCTAACCCTGTTTCACCTGCATAGTTTGCTAGTTTTAGTCTGTCTTAGATTTGCCTACTAGATTTGCAGGAATTGTACAAACAGGGATACCTTACGTGTCCAAAGGCTTTTCAGATGTTCTATTTCCCTGTTGGATTCTAAGTCTCTCTCTCTCTCTCTGCTTACTCTCAGGTGGTGTGGGGACTGCTGCTGTTCAGCTGTGTAAGACAGTAGAAAACGTCACTGTTTTTGGCACAGCGTCAGCCGCCAAGCATGATGCACTCAAAACCGGTGGTGTTGCTCACCCCATTGACTACAGAACGATGGATTATGCAGAAGAGGTCCGAAAAATCTCTCCCAAAGGTACTTTGCCTGGATAATTTTACAAGTGTCTTGTGTTTCTTTGAAATACAAAGAAACTTCTAGGTGTTTTCAACTCCCTATAGGTGTTGACATTGTCATGGACCCTCTGGGAGGATCTGATACATCCAAAGCATTTCACCTCTTGAAGCCAATGGGCAAACTCATAACTTACGGTGAGTGTTAGAGTTGTTTGTTGGGCAGTGTGTCCCAAAGTCCGTGCTCCTGCTTATGAGGGACCATGTGATAGCAGGGTGGGTGTGAACTGCGTGGGAATGCTCTGCATTGCTCTGGACTTGGTCACAAGGCTGTGAGGGGTATCACAGTTGCTTGCTGCTATCGTAGACCAAGTGCAGTTATTTGCTCGAGTTTTTAAGATGCCCTGTTGGGGTGGGGCGTTGCAGGGAGTGGAGCTTGTGCCTTGTCCAGAGAGCCCTGGCTATAGACTGCAGTGCTCAGCCCTGCGGTGAGCACATTGCTCACGAGCGTGAATAAGTGCCTGTAGGGGAAGCTGGAATGTCCTCATGGAGGAGCACTGGCACAGCTGCTTTGTCTGGCCTGACTTAATGCAGAGCACTAATATAAAAAAACAATTTCTTAAGGGATGTGTGGGTGATGAGGTTAGAAGCTACTGAATGCTTATCTCTCCATTCTCCAGCCCTGAAACACTGTGATTTTGTCTGTGTAGACAAAGCACTCACACAGCCCCCAGTGGGATTCCAGACGCTCGCATCAGAGCGCTGCCTCTGTTTTTCCCATGCTTAACCGTTGCAGCGTGTCATGCTGCTTCCCTCTGGGAGCCTGGCTCTGTTGGCTGTGACAGAAGAGAGGTCAGCCCTGCCGGTGTGGCTGGAGGTGCCAGCTAACCCTCCCTTGCCTCTGGCACTGCTTCAGTCTAGCTGTGCTGCTTCCACCCTCGAAGGGTCGAGTTGTTCTTTGTTTTTGCTGTCACCGGGCTGCGGACACTGCATGGGCTGCACACGTTGTGGACAGGGCCAGTCTGTGCTTTCACTGTGGCTTGTTTGGCAGATTCTGATANGGGCTGCACACGTTGTGGACAGGGCCAGACACAGTGGACTGTGGCTTGTTTGGCAGATTCTGATCATGGTCCAGTACCCCCAGCAGCTGTTGCCCTGGATATTGTCTGACCTGTGTAACGCATCTGCTGCCTTTTGTTGTGTTGACTCTAGCTCATCCGTGGCTTGTATTTTTAGGGGTATCAAACGTGATCACTGGGCAGAAGAAGAACTTCATGGCTATGGCTAAAACCTGGTGGAACCAGTTCAGCATCAACGCTTTGCAGCTCCTACACCATAACAAGGCTGTGTGTGGTTACGACCTTGCAAACATGGATGAAGAGTATGAGCTTCTTGGAGGTGTTATGACAAAGCTGATTAACCTGTACAACCAAGGCAAAGTCAAGCCCAAGATAGACTCTGTATGGCCCTTTGAACAGGTGAGTCTGAGCTAATGTACAGGCTGCCGACATCCAGAAAGTACTGCGTTCTCTGCAGAGCACATGTTGGCTCAAGGTGAGCACCTCATTCGTGGGGGTGAAGTGTTACAAGCTGTTAATAACCAGCTGTTCTCAGCTGTTAAGCGCCCTTCTCCCTTTTAATGTACTAAGGGGAAAGAAAGTGGCCAGGGACTCCTGCTCTGATGCACAGAGCTGGACTGTGCCAGGCAGTGTCCCTGTGGAATAGAGCAGGCATTGGACTGTGTTCTCTGGGCAGCAGCGTGTGAAACGATGGGGTTATGCATCAGATTGGAGACTGCCCTGAGTCTGCACGCTCTAATTATGTAGTCACTCAGGACTGCTGCTGCCCTTTCACGGATGGGGGGAAGCCCAGGCAATAAAGCAGAATGAAGGTGTTGAAAGGGAAGCTGCCGCTTTTTCAGCAGCTCTGGTGTGCTCAGTGCCATTGCGTTGCTGTGTCTGAGTCGAGTCAGTTGCTTCCCTTAACCTTTTGCTGGGGTGGGAGTATTGCAGGGGATCAAAGGACTTTGTAACGATCCGTTGGTGTTACTGATCTGCAACCTAATCAGAGGCAATTATTTAAGGATAACTGTGTTGATTATAAGCTTGGTCCAGGTGCTGTTTTGCTTAAACTGTAAATGTTTGGTCCTAGAATTGTGTAGGTGGTAGGAGTGTTGTCCTTCTGGCTGTTGGCTGTGTCTCTGCAGTGTTTCCCTCTGTGTGTCACTGGAGCTTCCTTTCCACTTTTCTGCTGCCTTCCACAGCTTGCACAGTGGGGCATCCTTTCTGTGATGCGTGTGGATTCCTCAGGAGTTTTCTGTCAGCAGTCTGAAGCAGCTGCCCAGCTCTGTCCAAAACACATCTGTGCAGATGTGCTCAGAGGTCTGGCACTTGCTCAGGCTGCTGGGAAAGCTGCCTCATGGATCCACTCAGACTAGTGTGGGAGGATCCAAGGAGTCAGGAGGACGTGATGTGCTGCAGGGTGAATGTGGCTTTCATTGGACTCCCGTTGTTTCTAGGTGGCAGATGCCATGAGGAAGATGCAGGAGAAGAAGAATGTTGGGAAGGTCATCCTAGTTCCTGAAGTACCAAAGGAAGAATCCAAGAAAGAAGAGAACTAACAAGGCGAGAGATGCGTGCAGATTGTGGATTCATGGTTTAACTCTCTGGTCCCTTTGGGACCTGGAAATGGACAGATCCATAGCTTTCATCTTCATCAATACAGGAGCATCTTGGTTAAAGTTCAGATGAGGTTTGCATGCTCTGGTCATGACTGGCCCTTTGCCAAATATGCCTCTTGCCCAAGCTTTGTTCTGAAGCCTGCTTATTTCACACACTTTCCTAATCACTTGTTTCTCTACTGAAATTCCAGGCTAATCTTATTTTTCTCTGGCAGTGCAACTGAAGCTTCCAGGCAGCTTGTAATTAGCAACTGCCTAGCCTATCACTCTAAAATGAAAGTGTAAAATATTATAGCAGCTGCCGAGAATCTCCACAGAAACTGAGCCCACATAGTAGCACTACCATCACCTTGGAAAAACATTTTCAGAAAAAAAAGAATGGACCAAACTGTGGAAGCTTCTTAAGTGACCAGAGGAAAAATGTAGCTGGCCTAGTCTTGTTCTAGAACCGACTAGTCCGCAATCTACACTTACTAGGATCTTTCCCTTTTGCTTTCATAGACCTCTAATACCAGTGTGATAGTAACAGGTCATTTTGTCCTTGCCTTGTAAACACTACACAGCATGTTGCACTCTTAATTTGCAGTCATTTCCATGTGCAGTCAGCAAATGACCTGAGAGGCTGGTCTACATACTGTGTGTATATGTCTAAATACTGAAGAAAAATTTCAGTTAGGTACCATGATCTTGTCCGTCTTCTGATCCCAAACTGTAAAGTGAGGTCAAACTGTGTGTGATTTTTAGAGGCCATAGGGATTCAACTCTCAGAAGTGACTGGAATAATTGATGTTGGCTCTGTGCTTTATTAATGTTGGGCTCCAAGTTGATATTGTTAAAGCTAAACTTCACCCTCGTGTTTGTATTTCCAAAGGCTGCAGTCTGGAATCGGATGTCAGCAAGATGTGGATGAGCATCTGTTAATGCTTTCTTTGTGCCATACCCTGGCATTGGGGAGAAGATGATGTGGTTTGGGAGGTAACTGGCAAGAACCAATCCTGTAAACCTGCTTCATAGGGAACCCTGGGCTAGCCTGGGGTTCCCTGGCATTTGTCCTGTGAAGCTTTCACTGAGTTCCAGGTACAGATGGCAAACTGTCTAGCTCTGTGTCAAGTCTCTCTGGGCATCTTGAGCAGTTTCAGTTGTTCTTTCTGTTCTCTTCTAGCACGCTTTCTAGATAGTCCCTCAAACCAGCTCGTGCTGTGGTTTGGTGCTGCAGTAGGACTTGCCTCTACTTCTCCATGGAACTGCCAGTTTGGGGACCCTGAGACCTTCTAAGTACTAAGGCTTTGGGAACTAGCTGAGTGCTCCTCCTGGTCTAGAACTCCATTTCTCTTCTCTTTCTTCCATGCACTTGGAAATGTAGCTGTGCAGAGGTTCAAACCTAATTCTGTGAGTGCTTAGTGTTCTAGGCGGTGCCCTCCGTCCTGCTGTACTCTTGTTTTCAACCCTGGATGACTGTGTTGCTTTTCGTGCTTGCTTTAGCAGTTGGAGACTTTGTCATGAATTGTAGCTTCATTTTGGATTCAAAAAGGTAAATGAGAGGGAGAGCTGCCTATCATGGAAGAACTTGGGCTCCAGGAGCAAACGTTTGCTACTAGGATGCTTGTTCAAACAAACTATAGGGAGGAAAGAGCCTGCTTGGCTAAAGGATGTGAAGCACTGTGCTGCTCAAGAGCAGTGAAATACTGCCTTGAGGGTTTTCCTCTGCAAGTAGCAGGAGAATGTGGCTTCTTCCTCTGTCAGTTGTATCTTCCATAGGAGAAATAAAATGGTGCTCCTCCCATCTGCCAGTGCAGCTTGTTGTATTTCAGGTGCTAGGATTCAGTCCCTAGTTTTGATACCTATTTAGAAATGCATAGACATAGAAGCCAGGGGACTTGCTGTAGTTAACTTTTAAATATTAAATCAGCCCCATCACCTAGAAGAGCTTAATCGCGGGTATGTATCTTTCCATTTGATATGAACTTCATAAACACAGGCTAATGAAATTTGTAGCACAACTCTTAACCTTTTCTGAATCCAAAATCTTGCTGCTCCTGCTCTCAACCTGCCTCTATCCTGCTAATTTAGATGAAATCAAACAGTGTCTAATATTGCTTTACCATATCTGACAACAGAACGACTGTCTAAATTGATGAGATGGAAAATCTGGACCTATTCCTCTGTGAAACCAGACTTCACCTTGATGAAAGCTCAGCGTGCCCAAATGGCACACAGCACTGCAAATCTTCAGATTCTGCAAATTTACAAAGGGGAAACTAACCAGTTGTGTTTTACAGTAACATCTTTTTCTGCTTTACTGTCAGCTAAGTGCATGCTTAGTGCCTTACTTGGATGGCCTTAAATTAGGCAGCATAGAAAGGCTTTACAGTCTAGTCCATCTTGATATGGTGTGAAGAAAACAGGAATCTTGAAACTCCTTGTAGGACACCTTTGACACACGCTGCCTTGGGATCCCCCACAGAAAACAGTATCCCAGTGCCTTCTCTACGTGCTTGTAAGGACTAGGAAGTCACCAGAGCCTTTCCCATTCAGGCCTTTCAAAGTACTGCCAAAAACCTTTTGTGATTCTTGCTCTCTCTGTTTTGTGAACCCTGGTGATACAGTTTGACTTTCCCTGAATGTAGCACCCTCTTTACATGTGCTGCAGACTTCCCAGGGCTGCCCTGGGTGTTCTGTGCTCCTGAATCCATAGAAGTTGTGTGGTAGAGCAGTTGTCTCCCTTGGTTCTGGATCTGCCCTCGAGACAGCCCGCAGCCTGTGCCGGGGCTCTCTGGGAACAGGGCTCCCAGCTCTCCTAGGATAGTTGCTGGTATATTTTCTATCCGCAAAGTTCTGAAGCCCTTTTCAGAGTATGAGTTATGTGGAACTACTATGGTCATCAGTTACTGAATTTGACTGTGTTGTGTCCCTCAGTAGCAACCGTGTTTTCTACAGAATGATTTAAGATTAAAACCTTGTTCTTCACTGCCTCACTAATTAATGCTCTATTTTTTTTCTTGTAATTGTCTCTCTGTCTTTTTATGGACAAACATATCTATGGGCCAATAAGTATGAAACCTATGTCAAACTACTTTAAGTGTCTTAACTCACTGAAGTTAACCAGCAGGTTGTATACCAAGCACCAAAGCAAAAAACAACAACAACAACAACAAAAACCTAGGGTTAAAAACAAACAAAATCATTCAATTCCAGATATTGCTTAACTGTTCAGAGCAAACTAATGATATCGAGGAAACAGGACATTCCTGTACTGATGTTGTACATGCCATTCCATATACCAGAAGTGCATTTTCATGTTTATTTTACTGATTGTGTGACCCACAGGCTGAGCCATGAGGAGAGGAGGCCGAAGGTAAAGCATGAATAAGGAGATCCTGAGCACAGAAGCAAAGGCTTCTTTCGCCCTGCCCTCTGTCACTTGTGCTGCCCTGTTGGCGCTGCTCTTGGTGTTACCTGCTTACGCTACTAGCACAGGGGTTACTGCTCAAATACCCTTCTAGTGTCATTACTGTAGTCACAATTTTGGACTCACAGTTTTGGCAGTGCTGGTCTTGGGCAAAGTGCAGCTCTTTTGCTTTCACCAGGCAGCTTTAGTCGGGTTTTTGACTCTAATTTCTCTCATTTGTGTTCCATGCCAACTGTAGAAGAGGAAAGGCAGCAGCCTCAGCTCATGCAGAGGAGCACAAGCCCCTCCTGCGATCTGTAGCATTAGTGAAGACTGAAGATACGGGGAGAGGCAGGGCAGGAGTTTAGCTGTACATTTCATTTCAGAACACCTGTGTTATGAGAACCGAGTGACCAGGGACAAGTAAGAACTGCTGTGGGCACCAGGCTTTAATCGGTGCCACATCCTGGCCCACTTACAGCTGCTATCGTAGGTATAAAACCACTGTTGTTGCCAAATGAAGTCTCTGGTGGTGGCAAAGTGTGACTGGCAAGTAGTATGCGAGCGTGATGTGAAATGCATGAGACTCTGAGCCTCTTACAACATATGGCTTTGGTCTGTACTGTCTGAGTTGAGCTGATTTGCAGATCTGTGATGAGTGACCCTCATTCTTACAGATACTTGGAAAACCTTTGTTTAAAAAATATTATTCTGCTTTGTGCGCGTAACCAAGTTGGACAGGAAGCAAGTGTGCCAATGCTGTTTACATGACTACGTGTAATGCTCCTCTGTCTGATGTTACCATATGCCTTATGTGTTTCAAATGTTAATTAAAAGCATAACAAAACCCTCAGTGGCATATTGCTCAATCTCCTGCCAGAGGAAAACCTTGTCCCCAGCGTGGCCTCCGTGCCTCTTTTACTGCTTCTGGGGCAGGTGTTCAGCTTATCGATTTTAACAGCTTTCCTGGAGTGAGATCACTTCTCTGCTCTCAAGGATAAATGTTAATTGAGGCCTTGAGTGTTGCATCCATCTTGCAACATGCACTTCTGGAGGGCAGCTCTAGCCCTTTTTGTTTGCAAAGCCCATTGCTGCCCTCTGCACTTTAATCTGTGTCTGGGGGATTCTGTAGCCAGGCCAGATTGAGATAGGTGCCTTGGATGACTGTTAAGACAAAGGCTGAGAAAATACTACTAAAATGGGGGAATAAAACTTGTTTATTTGCATTTCTTTGGGGCTAGACAGTCCTTGTCTGTATTTTCTCAGGGGAGGCAGCTGTCCTAGAAGCTGAAACCTGTTAATGTTCCCTCCAGGAGAACATAAGGTTTCCTGCTGTTCCCAGAGCAGGTGCTGGGGAGGGGCTGTAGCCTGGGGCTGTCTCCTTGAGGAATGAAATGTCTAAGTCAGCAGCTGAAGTTAATGACAGTTCAGCATTGCCACAGGCCCTGGAAGTGGCTGGTCTGGAACTGCCTCTAGGAGCCAGAGGGGAAGAAGAGGGGGCCGAGTTGCAAGGAGGCTCCTACCTGCCCTGGAATTACTGGTTCTCTGTTAAAAGGCACGTGAGGCTCGGCCTGGATCTGGTGCTGAAACCGCGTGGATGAAGACATGCATCCAGGAAGAGCTGGAGTTTCAGTGAGTCTCTGATTCCAGCTGGGGCTTGAAGGGTCTGGAGGAACTGCTGTCACCCATGCACAGCTTTGGGGCTACCCCTGAGGATATAAGAAACTCTGGAACTGCAGCTGAGCTGTCAGCTTTGAGCTGCAGTTGTTGCAGGGAGGAAGAGAATGTGACTGCTCAGACAGGAAATCTTCCGCAGTGCCCAATTTCTTTAGGACTGTGCAAACCTTGTGGAGATACGGAGCATCTGGACAGCCGTTCCTGTGGGGACAGAGGAAAGTGGGGTAAACGCTGTAAAAGCACCGGGGGGAGGCCTGACAATTCACTTCTGCCCTGTCCTTGTAGTGGGAGAGGATGGCGATCCCGTTCCCTGCAGCTACAAGCAGCAGCCGGTTGCTGCCGTTTGAACAGCCACGGGGGCATGGGGGAAGCCAGGAAAAGGAGCTGCAGCTGAACAGGGCTGGGAATTCCCATCCCATTGATAGCACTGAAAGCTCTGAGTAACTCATGCTCTGATGTACAAGGTCAAGACACTTTGGCACAAGAGTTTCCACTCTCCATTTGGGCTCGCAAAGCTCCTTGCTGTCCTCTGCCTGCCCTGTCAGCACAGGACAGTCCCCAGCACGATGCTCTGAGATCCGCTCCCTGTCCCTGCACAGTTCATCGAGAGCAGAGCAGCAAGCGGCTTCCAGGTCAGACCCTGCAGAGAGCCCAGACTCACTTCTTCGTTCACTCCGCTGGTGGCCCTGGCAGCGTCTCGAGGACCGTTGCTTTCCTTTCCCTTTGGCGGGGAGAAGCTGCTGGAGCGTCGCAGCGTGGCCTGAGCTTCAGAGGGTTGAGAGTCCAAAGTGGAAGGGGCCCTTGTTGTGTCAAAGAGATTCGCAGACTGAAAGGCACCAGACTTGCTGTTGAGGGGTTGGTGACTGATGGCACTTGAGCCTTCAGAGTTGCCGGCATGCCGCAAGGTGCTGTTTTCTTTCTCCCCAGAGGGAGACGCGATCCTGCGTCTTGCAGGCGCAGCGGCTCCCGTCAGCGGGTCCCGTTCGCTGGGCTCCTGCTGGCCCCGGCACGTCTGCGGCGACGCGCGGCCGCTCCGGCTGCCTCGGCCCTGCGCCGTCATCAGAGCGGGGGTGTCTGTCCCTGTCAGGCGCTGCCCAGGAAGCCCCGCTGGTCGCACCCGTGCGCAGTCCTGGTCCCGCAGGAGCCCCGCACGGGCTCTGGCAGCGGCGGCAGCGCCGCGGGCAGCCGGCTCGGGCTCGGGCTCGGGCTGGCCATGCGGCTCCGCCGTCCGGGCTCACCTGGAGCGAGAGGAGCCCGTGCGGCTCCCGGTTGTGCAGAGCCGCCTCTGGCGGGAGAGGCTGCCGGCGGCCGCCTTGCTCTCCCCATCCTTCAACGACCGAGACCGGGAGGCGCCGTCCGTACAGGCCCAGCACAGCCCTCTGTGGCCTCCGTATGGGCCCAGGCTGGCCCTGGCCCAGGCCCGGGTGAACTCTGCAGTCCCCACATGGCCCTCCCGGGGCCCCATGTGGGCCCTTCAGTCCCCACGTGGCCCCCGGCGGGCTCTGGACGGGCCCGGGTGGGCTCTGTGGGCACCATGCAGCACTCCACGGCCTCCGTGCGGGCCTGGCCGGGCTCTGCAGGCCCCGTGTCACCCTCCGTGGGCTCCCCACGGGCCTACAAGCACCTACAAGCCCCGTGTGACCCTC
>VWPW01012263.1:0-17376 GCA_013389825.1 Crypturellus undulatus | reverse complement strand
CATTTAGCTGCCTTCCCTACTGGGGCCAAACTCTTGAAATGAAAAAGATGAAGAAATTAATTCTCCGCAGTTAAAGAATGGTCAGGAGGAGGCAGAAGCACCGTCCAGAGGCACAGGACTGCCCTCCCCACAGTTGCTTTCCAGCAGTTTTCCATTTTCAGGAAAGCTCTGCCTTTCCTCGGCTTAGACATCATCGGAGCGGGCACCTTCCTTGGAGCTGGGGCCCCAGGACTCTTGTGGTTGTCAGTGGGGACCAGTGGCATCTTTGGGGTGTTTCACATGGCCACGCAGAAGCATCTGCCTTTGGAAGAGCTGAAACATCCTAAAAAATGCCTGTTTTAGGATGAAACATCCTAAAAAATGCCTGTTTCTCCCCACTGGGTTGCCAGGTGAGCCCTTGGAGATGCCACCTTTGCTGTTAAGTGCAGAGCTGATGTGATAGATCCCTCATGGGCCTCGTGGATTATCATCACCCTCATCCTCCTGTGGTCATTTCATTAGCTTCGGTGAGGAATTTGGGCCAATAGTGCATATTCTTTGGGCATTCTCTAGGAATTAATCTAATTAAAGCATCCTTGCGGCTTTGATGGGATGACACGGAGAAGTTCCTGCTCCTCAGGTGCATTTGCTGCAAGTAGACGGGCAAGTTGAGCCACGGCACCAAACTGAAGCTGAAAACCAAAGGTTTTCGGTAACCCGACCTCAACCTGCCTCCATGGGCAGCGCCAGCAAAGCCATGGTTAAGCCTGACTTAGTTTTACCGTTAAAGGGCCCCGTTCTAGGCACATTTACAGTTTCTTAGCGATTTCGCAGCCTGGCAATACATATTCCCAGCACGCTGGAAATTTGAGACAGCAGCGTGCTGCAAAACAGCCCTCAGCTCCGGAGAGACGAAGACCCAACACCCAACACTCCAGAATAAGGAGCGGTGCCGCTTGGCCGGTGTCATCGTGATGGGGACAGCGGGACGCGTGTCCAGGGGCTGGTGACATCCCCGCGCTCTCCCGCACCGCTCGGCTCCTCCTCATCCCTCCTTCGCCCCGCACGCAGGCAGCGCGCTGGCCATGCATGTATAATATAGCAGCTCGCAAAATATGTTCTCCCGTGGCTTTCTTATTTTTTCTTTCCTTTTCTTCCCTTTTTTTTTTTCTTTTTAAAGCCCCCAAACCACTATTTGCTGGCAGATTTTTGGCTGAAAATTTTCCTGAGTTTCGCTGCATTTTTTTTTTTTTTTTCCCTTTGGCTGCAAACTTTTTGGCCAGGCGTTGCTCAACACATCCATTTTCAGCCTAAAATTTCGAGTTTGGGGCTGCTGGGTTATGTTTGCATGTTTGGGGGATTTTTTTTGATTTTGGATGTAAAAGAGAGAATACTTTGGGGAGGGGGGAAGTAATTTGAAGAATTTGCAGACAGAAGTGGGGTTTTTTTTGCAAATACGCTTGCTAATAACCCCTGTTCTGACTGAAAATAACCCCAAACACTGATGACAACGCTCTGTCACTAATACCTAACAGCGCTGGTGCTGACAAGCTGGGCGCTCCTCCCTGCTTTTCACATTAACATATGCAATGACTTCGATCACTGCAAAGCTGCAGAGAGCTGCATTATTCAAGCGTTGGAGGAGAAAATGAGCTGTAGTTATATAAAAAAAAAAATCGCCTTGTTTCTATTAATAAGTTTATGAGGGCCCAAAGCTTTGCTTTGGAGTGAGGTGGTTGGCGCGGGAGGGGAGGGATGACCTAGGAGGCTGGTTTGGCCCAAGCCCCGGGTTCTGTCGCGTGCTCCTTGTCGCTCGGTGTCTGCATTTCTCTAATTTTTCTCTCTTTCTGTCCCCAGGTTGGCCTTAACGTGCTGATCCAGCGAGCAAACAAGTTCACCCCCGCCACGCGGCTCCTCATCCAGAGGTTCGTGCCGTTCCCTGCTGTAGGTAAGAAACCATCCTGCTTCTCTCGAGCGCGAGGGTAAAACTGGCAAAATATCCTGCCCACTCCTGCCCTGCTGCTTTGCGCTGGGTTTTATGTGGGTTGCAATGGAACGCCTGGACATGGGGCCGTGCTGCTGCAACCCAGCGTTGAGCCGTAGGTCGCCGAAATAACCAGCGTGATCATAGACCATCCAAATCCTAGAGCTTCTCATTTCCAAGATCCTACTTGAATCCGTGTCAGATCAAATCCTTGAATCAGCAGTTGCACAGCTTTATATATATATTTTTTTCAATGAAAAAGGAATGAAATGCTCCCGAATACATACATTTCTAAGCCACAGATTAAGCGGGGCTGAGATGTGTGAGTGTGAAAACTGCTGCTGGCTTTTTGGAGCACGAGATAAACCGTTCAGCAGTTTATCAGCAAGCTGAAGAGAGAGGAGAGCCCTGGGCTCAGCCTGTGAGCCTCTCTCAATCCAGTGGTTACAGCACTCAGTGAATTATGAGTTATTTTGGCTGTAAAGGAATCTCTAGTGCTCTTTTTTAATATATATTTGTATATATGTACATATATAAACTCACTTATCTACAAAATGCAAAGATGCTTTTGTTCAAAGCAGGAAGGAAATCAAGCAAGGTATTTTTTTTTCTCCATTTGCTGCTGTAGGTCCCTTTCCCAATCTGTTGGGACCACAAAGCTTTTCTTTAAAGGCCATCCCTCATAGCCAAATCTGGCTTCTGAGTGATTTAAGGCTCTACTTGTCAGATACAAGACACTGCTGGCCTAGGCTAGGAGGACTCTCCATGTCCCTTGGACCTCAGTGCCAAGGCCATGGCATTGGGGGACCAAGTTCATCTTAAAAGCTCCCTGCACTGATTCCACCTCATTGCATGGATGCATTAAGTTCTACGTGAGTTAATTTTATTCTTTGGCTCCGGGCACTGTAAAATAAATGGAGGGATGGCTGAGATTTCATGATAACCTTCAGTTCCCAGGATACGGGGGCTTATTTCCACCAGCCAAGCAGGGAGGACCTGGGGTCGTGGTCTCCAGTTTGCACCTGGTAGACGGCATCTCTGGATGTTGTCACTTCAGAAGAAGCCTCCAAGTCAATCCTGGTGTTTATGGAATTGATTATTTAATTCCCGTTTCCTAGTGCTGCAGAGTGGTTTTGTTTTCTTGGTTTTACATAAGCCACTGCAGTGTGATATGGGATGAAGAGCAGTAAAATCCCCTCTCCTCACCCAGAACACGATGCAGGGCTCCCCGAGAGGTCAAGCTTTTCCTTTATGTCTCCGTGTTTTCCCCCCGCGCGAGGGGAATGACGCTCCGAGGGAAGCAGCAGTGATTCGCAGGAAAACCTCCAATGTCACCGTTTTGCTGTTCTTCCCGTTCCCAATGTATTTTTAGAGGCTTTCAGCTCCTCATTTGTGTATTCCAGAGGGCACCGAGGGTTAGTACGAGACCCACGGGGCGGCTCCGAGCGGGATTTGAATCCGAGAGGCGGCTGGAAAATCTTTGCCGGCAGCTTGTGCTATTTTTGCACCAAGGTGTTAGGAGGAAGAGGTTAGACTTGTGTCAGAATTGATTGAGGACCCGTAATTAATATGTTTAGCCCTTAATTAATTCTCTAGTTCTTACTTTATTTGTGTACTGTCATGCTTAATTATGTGCCAGGGCATCAGGAATCGCCCGACTAATTGCTGTTTTGTTGTTTCGAAAGCTGCAAGTTACTGCTTTGCAGACCTGGGCAAACTGCTTAATTAAGATGCTCCTGCCCATTACTTTGTGTTCTGCCGATCCGCAGGAAAAGGGCAGGATTTCACCTCTTCCACCCAAAAGGGCAGGAGCTGCTGTGAAGCTCCTGCTCCACTGCCACACATACAACTGAACAGGGTTTCTCCCTGTTCTTCGGTCATACCCTGAAGGAATTCTTTCCAGGGGAGAGGAAAATGTGATATTGGGATTTTTAGGTCTTAAAGAAGGAAAAGGAAGTGTGGTTTGAAAGGAGAAGTGTGATGATGCCTCAGCTGTAGCGGATGGATTCGCCCCAGACTGCACTCCAGCTTCCAGGCTGTAATTCCACGTTGAAGTCCATGGATGGATCATGAGAGCCCCTGGAAGAAGGATCGGACTAGCTCGGGATNAGGGCAGGAGCTGCTGTGAAGCTCCTGCTCCACTGCCATACATACAACCGAACGGGGTTTCTCCCTGCTCTTCGGTCATACCCTGAAGGAATTCTTTCCAGGGGAGAGGAAAATGTGATATTGGGATTTTTAGGTCTTAAAGAAGGAAAAGGAAATGTGGTTTGAAAGGAGAAGTGTGATGATGCCTCAGCTGTAGCGGATGGGTTCGCTCCAGACTGCACTCCAGCTCCCAGGCTGGAATTCCACGTTGAAGTCCATGGAAGAAGGATCGGGCTGGCTCGGGATCTGTGGTCCCTGGTTACTATAGTGATAAAAATAGTGTTAATGCTTTTTGTTCCTGCCTCGGCATCCAAAGGCAGCTTCCCAAGTCAGCTCCACAGCCGGAGAAGGATATGCCGTGCGATCCCGGTGCTTCCTAACTCATTCTCTCTTGGGACATTGAAGGCAGGACTTGCCCAAGTGCATCCCCAAGTGAGAGTTACCTTAATAAACAATTAATGATCTAAATGAGTGCTGCCCAGTGCAGCTACTGAGTGTGGGAAGCTGTCACCAGGCCATCAGATGAAGACAGGGGATGTCACAGTGTCCTTTACACTGGAGATGGAAAAGACAGAAAGGAAGTTTTCCCCCAAATTCTGAAAATCTAATTTTCTCTCATATTATTTTTTTTCTTATTTTCCATATCTTGCATTTGAAACCTTCATAAAATCAAATATTACCTGTTACCTGCCATAGTTCGTGCTTCCCCAGGATTTTACAGCGGCAGAATGGAGGCGGCTTCCTAGAGTTTGGAATCTAGGGATGGGAATTTGAGGTGCTGGCAATGAAGCAGGGGGTCTAGCGACTTGGAGAAGCACCTAGAGCTGCCACGTGAATTTTAGGTCCAGAAACCACAACAAAATCGCAATGAGCATCTTGTGCCAGCGCTTCTTGCCTCGACCAGACCACGCATGCGACAAAACCCGTCTCTTCTGGCACGCTGCTATCCGCTCGGTCTTGACTGAAAGCTCGAAGGATGGGAGAAAAAAAATGGAACAAGAAGGGGGGTAAACTTTCTTTAAATGAAATGCCTGCTTTTTTTCTTCATTTTCTTTTTTTTAATCTTAGCTTAGTGAGCTGAAGGCCTGGTAACACGGATATTTTGATAGATAGGAAGAGTGGTCCGGTACTCAGATTAGCGAGAGAGACAGAGTGTGCGTGTGTGTATGTTCCTCTCGTTCGGGAGTGTAAGGAGCATTTGTCACCACAAATCATCTTTGATTGCCTCGAGCTGCGCTCGTATAGGGCTCACCCACCCACCACCCTCAAAAAATTAGACATTTGTTATATGACATGAATTGAGATTAATTAGCGAATATTAACCCATCAGGCGGCACAGAAGCACATTTTTGGAAGCGGCGGTACTGCAGCAGCAGTGGCTTTGCATTAGTTCTGGTTGGAAAGTTTGCAGCAAAATGTTGTGGTTTATAATTTTTTTTTTTCCTGGAAAACGCCAGTTTGTCAAAAACAAGAGTTTTGTTCAACTTTTCTCCTGAAAATTGCTTTAAGGATGGGATGGGGTTTGGTAATAAAGCATCACAGAGAGTAGCCTGTGGGTCAGTAGTGTGGCACGTGGTCCGTGTCCAAATTCCTCACTTACACCTGGAGTACCCCTTTATAGGAGAAAAGGGACCTGAGAGCAGAAGCCCATGGGCATCGCTTAGGTTATAATGATGAGATGGGGAGGCCAACAGGCAACTGTGTGTGCCAAAACACGAGTCTTTGTCCTCAAAACTCTCGTAGCCTGCAGGTCTTGGTGGGCAGTAGAGTTCCTGACTCCCATGGCAGGGTGCAGATGTAGAAACTTGAGTCCAGGACCTGGAGGAGGCTGGTACGGGGGAAGGATAATCCCAAAGCATAATCTGTGAATCCCACATTGTGTTTTCCTGGGATTACAGCCAGTTTTGGGGCTCCAAAAGAGGTGGCAATGTCTTTTTCCCGTTCATCCCAGCCGTGCACTCCTGCACACCCATCCCATGCTCGTGCTCCTTGTGCTCATCCTGGAGCAATCCTGGAGCAGCTCCAAGTGTTGGGAAACGCTCCCATCCCTTCTTGCCTCAATACGTCTCCTGTGGCAGCAAATTCCTTTGCAAAAGGAATAAATGGGAATGATCTTGATATATAATTCTCCTCCTCGGAATCGCAGCTGCCCCTTGTACAGGAGTGAACCCTTGGCTTCCCAAAACTCCTCGGCAGACCGATGGGAACGAAGCTGCAGGGGTGTCGCAGGGAGGAGAAACCTGCCGTTGGGTATTGACCGGGGCCACGCTGCTAATCGTGCTGCTTTTCTCATCCTCAGCTAGTGCCAATATCTGCAATGTTGTCCTGATGAGGCACGCGGAGCTGGAAGAAGGAATCGATGTTTTGGACAACAACGGAAACATTGTCGGATCTTCCAGAATTGCTGCAAAACACGTATGTACCCGCGATGTTCCTTGCGAGCCCTCGACGTAAGCACTCACACAGCAGCCCTCAAGGCTCAACAGATCCCACAGCTCTAGGAATCGATGATTTAGAAGCTAGAAATAGATGAGAGGAACCGATGGTGCAGGGGGAATGCTGGAAAACTTGCTGCTTGCTCTGTGCCCACCCTTGCAGCTGGGTGCCCGCAGCCACTGCACGTGCTGCTGGGCACTGAGTTTTAGAGGTGACAAGCAGGGCTGTTGCTCCAAGTGTCATTTCTGAGCACGTGATCAAGAGAAATTTATCTCAGGATAAATTGTGTTTCCCAAAAAACGTTCCCAGAAGTGTTCAAGTCAAGGCTAGGGAGCTTTTTCTGAAAAAAACAGCAGAAATTGAGGCTCTGTGCAGGAAGAAGCACAAGGAACCCAGTAGCTGCTCAAACTGGACTGAAAGCCTACGGATTTACATCGGAAAGATCCTCTGCTCCCCTCGTGCATTCCCAGCCTTAGGATTTCTTTGTGGCAACTTGCACGCAGTTCATGTGGAATATGAAGCGAAGATAACTTACACCTTTTTCTAAATGAGGAAGACTTCATTTTCAAGTTGAGGAGCTTTTTAACCCTTGCCGTGTCAAAACCGCTTCCACGGTTGCCATCCAGAGCTTTCCAAGGGGGGCCAGATGTTTTGAGTCTGGTGCTCACACCTGGCTGGTTTTCGCCTGCAGCCTTCTGCCCTCCACCATCTGCTTGCAATTATTGCGTTTTCTTCCTTTTCGCATCCTTTTCGCCTCCTGAGCATCCTCTGGTTGTTTGAGGCACGTTGCTTGCAAGTGGGCTTGCAGCTGAAATGTAAAGCGTGCTCAGAAGCACACGCCCAGGCAGAGGAGTTAATAATATAATGCTTGGCATTTCTCTCGCTCCTTCTGTCCAAGGCTCTTAAGGCACTTCAGAGACAGCAATTAATGTACAGATTTACAGTCTCCTGCAAGAAATGGGAGATCTCTAATATATCTCCATATTGTTGTTTAACAGGGAGCCTCAAACAATCTGTTGGAGGGCTCGGAGACACTGATTTGAGCCAGTTTGCCTCACTTACATTACTGGCTTCAAGACTCTTCCTCCTCTCTCCGTGCTAATGGTCTAGGAGGATACAGACCAGGCAGAAAAATAAATATTGAATATGAAGATACAGTAAATGTCATTTAGGTGGAGTTCGAGCATCAAATTTGGGACCTGGAGAACTTCCATCTAATCCTGATGGTTCTTCCCAAATAGAGGAGCACCTGGCAGGTCCTTAGTGTTGTAATCTGCAGCTTTCCAGGACATTCTCCCGTTTTGGAAGGTTTGAACGCTCAGTGTTCAGTGTTCCCATCCCTGCTGCTCTAGGTCTTGCAGGGAACCGGGGATGGGTATCTCCTCCCAGGCAGGAGATCAGGACCACACATAGCCCAGGCTGCAAGGGGAGATTTTAGCTTGCAGAATATGCCACACAGCATCTTAAAATAAATATAAATAAAATAATTCTGCCTTTTATTGCTATCCCCTAACGTATTTGTGTAGGAATAAGATATTTGAGTACTTTGGGTCACGTAGGCGACGTGGGGAGAGCTCAGGTGCCTCTGAGCCCCGGAGCCCTGTGCCCAAACCTGACCCTAACCCCCCCGGTGTCACAGCAGCACAAAACCAGCTTGCACACGATAACCGAGAGCAAAGTTGAAGGCAGTTCTTGACACGTTCATTCACATATGCAACACCAGAAGGACCAGCCAAGCCATTACCCTGCCCACACGCTGGCTGCTCGGTTCGGGGGCATCCTGGGCTTCGTTTTCAATGTTTTGGGTCACTTTTTGTTTGTTTTTGCTTTGCAGGCACTGCTCGAAACGGCCCTGACTAGAGTGGTCCTGCCAATGCCTATACTGGTTCTACCTCCAATTATTATGTCCATACTGGAAAAGTAAGTGTTGGGCAGGATGAAAGCGGGTGGCTTTTCATGGGGAAGGGAGAAAAGGCGCTTAATAAGTGTCACTCATTAACACTGTTTAGTAGTTGTCTATCAAAGACATTTTTTTGCTTATTACAACATTCATTTCTCGGCATCTTTGACCATTCGTGTAGACTGTTGACGTGTTATGTTGGTGGTGTTATTTTAAATCATCTCCTGAGACTCTGTAGCAGTTTGAATAACCCCGTTCTATAGGGTCAGTGTGAACCAAACCCCTCGGAATTCAGTGGAAAAGTGTTCACAAGTTTTCAATGCTCCGTTTTGCAAACATTCGAGCTGCCACATGGGGTCAGACTAAAGGTCTCCAGCGCGATGCTCTTCTTTCTGACGGGAAGATCCGTGGATAAATAGGGATAAAGGATGAGGATGGAGGCGATGGTACTGCCGGAGCCTGGGTGGCTTTGCAAGGCTCCAGCTCGGGGTCATTCTGCCTTTTCACAGCCAGAGCGGCCGCAGCATCAACATAGGAACAATGTGGGGTTTGGGATGTCTCACCCGGGCTCTGTGTCTGGACCCTCTTGGCCGTGTCACTGCAGGACTTGTCTGCTGTGAGCTTGCCCAAACCCTGTGTGAACCCTCTTGTACTTCAGGTAACGTCCTGGGGCTTTGTGCCATGCACATGATTACACACAACGGGGAAAAATGCTGCCTTTTGTCTGCTTTAAACTCCTCTGAATTGGCAGCTTCCTTCCTCTCACCTGGAGGGGAATTGCAAAGAATAAGCTCCTTTCACCTCCTCCATTTCGTTCATCGTTACAGGACCTCTGCCTTGGTGTTCTCCTCCCTACCTGTCATCTATATTCCCGTGTCGGTCCCGGGGGTGTCCCCATGCTGACCAAAAGGAAGAGCAGTGGAGCACTAACCTTCACCAACTGGGCAGAATTTGGCTTTCCATCACTGTGTGTCCCCTGAGAGATGTCTCTGTGGAGCTCCAGTGCACCCGGAGAAACACTGCGTTTCTGGTAGCACCTCTGAAGAGCCGATAGGACAGGGCAAGGTTATTACCTTGTGTCCAGTTGTCCCACGTCACTGGTTTCTAATGAGGAAACCAAAGCACTACGAGCATGGGCTCCTCTCCCCACTTTTTGGTCCTCCACATCAGCCTTTTCCTCTCTTTGGAGCATCGTTCTGGAGTCGCTATGTGGACACCCCGTGTCCTTGCACCCCAACGGACCCGCTCNCACTGCGTTTCTGGTAGCACCTCTGAAGAGCTGACAGGACAGGGCAAGGTTATTACCTTGTGTCCAGTTGTCCCACGTCACTGCTTTCTAATGAGGAAACCAAAGCACTACGAGCATGGGCTCCTCTCCCCACTTTTTGGTCCTCCGCATCAGCCTTTTCCTCAGGTCAGAGACCCTGTGAGCATCTTTTTGGAGTCGCTATGTGGACAACCCGTGTGCTTGCACCCCAACAGACCCGCTCATGTGGGACGAATGGCCACGCTGGGCCGTGCATCTCCCCCGGAGACTGATCGTGCCCTGAAAGATGGGGCTGCTAAAGGACTTGCTGTCTTTGTCCAGAGAGCGGAGCTGGAAGCACTTTTTAAACAAACTTGTTGATAATGGCAGCTCTGAAGCGCTCTGCTGACAAAGTAAATAGCAATTAGGACGATTAGGTATTGACCCTCAGCTTTGCTTGGCCTTGTTTGCTCTTGTAAAAATACCCGAGGGCAATTCTGTGTCCCTGGTAGAGGCATGGAGGGCTTTTCTGCAAATGTTGAGCCTCAATTTCAGTGTCTATATTTAAAATACATGCGTATACCATGTTTAAAATACATGTATATACCATGTGTACCCCTGTAGCACCCAGAGCCTCGCACCTGATGAGTGTGAGCCCCAGCCTGAGCAGTGGGGAAGGTGAGAGCTCTGGGTCAGTCCAGCTCTGCAGGCTGGGGATGCAGGCAGAGCATTCCCTGGGGAATGACCTTCCTTTCCCCTGCTGTGTCCTGCACAGGGCTTGCTCAGTGTCATGTGCATGACCAACAGGAGCTGCCCTGTTTCTTTGCACCTCGACAGCTTCCCTGCTTTAAACGTGAAATGATTCAAGCCTTTATAATCCGTCAAAACTGCTCTGCTTTTGCCTGTCCGCACAGCAGACACTTAAATGCCACATTTTTGTGATGTTTCCTACCCCAGGGATGTTTCTTTCAGTCTTTCTGTAGCATTAAGGCCTTTCAGCGGAGTGCCTGTGTGTGTCACTGCTTCCTCAGCACGGCCCCGTGTTCCCGTGTTCCCGTGGCTTGGTGATTAGCTCATCCCAGAAAGCTCTTCCCAGAAAATAAACTCTTTTGTGCCTGTGATTCAAAGGCTCTGTGCTATTCTGGTTAACAACACGCACCCAAATCTGTACGTGCAACAACACAAAGTTCATAGGTTCCAAGTCAGCGAAGAATTGTCTCCAATAGGAACCACTAAGGGCTATCATGGGTCTTTCTAAGCATCAACAAGCTCAAATGAAGCTATTAGTAAAATCTCTTTGCACGTGTGGGCATGATAACTTTGGTTATAATAGGATGCAGTTTACTCAGTGTAACTGCGCTCCCTGCAAGAAGCTTGAAATTAATTTAATCTGCCAAACTAACATGGAAATGTAAGATGTTGTCCTTGAAATGTTATTATTTTAAGTGATAGAAAGACCTACTTAAGGTTTGCATGAGAGCCATTTTCTTCCTACCTCCCCCAAAAGAGGTTCCGTAGAAGCAAAATATACAGATACTGATTTTGCTTGCCTAAATTCCACTTCAATCTTTGTGCATGCTGTTTTATTTAACACTAAATACCTCTGGGTTCCTGGAAGCCTGTCAAGGAGCAACAACCAGCTTAGTAACGGGGTGAACTTTGACCAAAAAAATACAGATTGTGGTCCAAAAGATGCTCATATGCCCATTATTGCTGTAGGACATGGAGACATCCCTCTAATTTGGAAAGGCTCCTTTTCCATATCTGAGAGATTCATGGTCCAGGTACTGACCCATGGATCTCTTGCAGTGGTTCCTGAAGGACACAAAGTGGATTACATTTCAGGAGATGCAGGATGCTCAAGAAACCCAAAGCAGAGAGTGCACTCAAGTCATGCAGGAGGCAGGAGCCCAGGCGTTTGAAGCAGGAATGTTTGGGGTTGGATCAAGAACAATAGAAAAATTAAATCCGTCCCAGCCAACATTGCATATATCAATCTTATTTTCCCAGTTGGATTGGGGAGGGGGCTGTGAAAAGTTCAGCTTTTTAAATTTAGTGCAATTTTAGTTCGACTAGGGCTTGTAAAATGAGAGTCATATTGAAGCCTGCATTATCAATTTATTTATAGCAACCCTGACAGTGTCTATAAATGAGAAAGATGAGGGTGACAGCTCATTACTTGATGGCTGGAGATCTGGAATGAGGAGTCGCAATCTGGATCCTGCGTTTGAGGTAGCGGGGAAGGAGGCAGGAGAGGAGAGCTCCAGGTGTACCCGGGTTGCCGTGTGGGTGTTGAACCACCTGAGGAGCAGCCCGTGGTGTCCCAGCAGTGGTTTTGGACGGATGGAAAACCTCCTCCCTCCTTTTTGCCTCCGGATTTGAAAAGTTTTATTTTAAGTGGCCAGTTCCCGGTCGTCGTCTTTCCACTTGGATCCAGGTCTTCCCTCTCTCTCAGCCATCTCTCCATCTGCATGTTTTAACTCCCCCAGCTGCCTCTCTCGTCTCTTGTGCCATTTTTTTCAGCTCTCTTGGCTCCTCTCGTCTCTGTGCCTGCTGTGTATTTTAACTCCCAGGGCCGCCTTCTCTGCTCTCCAAGTAATTCAATGTTACCTCCCACTGCTGAGCTCCGTAGCGTTCCATTCTTTCCCCATGTTTCATGCATTTCCTGCTGCTTGGACGCTCTGTTGAAGCAGCTAACATATAGAATCAATGTTTATTTTGAGACTGCATATGCCATGCGGGGAACACGGTGTCAGTTATTTTGTGCAGATGTATTCTCATTTAAGTTTTATAAATAATATCTATGTTGGCAACTTTAATACAGAAAAATATTGGTTTCACATCATCTCTGAGATGAAGGAAACTCATCTACGGGATGTAGCCGACTTTAGAGCAGGCAGTGGGAACTTCATTACAACCTTTCTATAGAAGAGAAGAGGGTGCAGGAACAATTACATCCATTGGATATAAGCATTGGACCTCTTGAACCTCATATATTGCATGTTATTCAGATGCTGGTGCGAATCTTTTTATCTGGTAGTTGTTAATGAAAGAATGAGAAACAGCACAAGTTTATTGCAGAAAGCACCAGCCGTCTTCCAAGCCTTCTGCAGTAGTTTCTGACCAGCTTCCTATTTCTTGTAGAGTTGGAGCCCGTCATCCGGGGGCTCTTGCAGACCATCTAGGGAGTCTTGGAGACCCTCCAAGGGGTCTTGCAGAGCATCCAGGAGGTCTTGCAGAGCATCCAGGGGGTCTTGCAAAGCATCCAAGCTGTCTGGGTCTTGCAGAGCATCCAGGGGGTCTTGCAGAGCATCCAGGGGATCTTGGAGACCATCCAGGGGGTCTTGGAGACCATCCAGGGGGGCTTAGGACNGTCTTGCAGAGCATCCAGGGGGTCTTGCAAAGCATCCAAGCTGTCTGGGTCTTGCAGAGCATCCAGGGGGTCTTGGAGACCCTCCAAGGGGTCTTGCAGAGCATCCAGGGGGTCTTGCAGAGCATCCAGGCTGTCCAGGTCTTGCATGTGCAAACACAGGTTCCTTGGTAACCTCAACTCTGTGGTGGAAAGAGCCCAAATTCGGGTTCACAGGGTCTGGATAAGGGGCCACCACAGCCCAATCCATCACTAGTGTCTTCTGTGGGTGCCTCGGGCTAACAGCCATCAGTGGGGACAGGAGAACATAAGCTACAAGCTCTTCATCCATAAGACTTTTCCCCATCTTACGATGGAGATAACCTCAGAGGGTCTGAAGTGCAGCAGGCCCAAGGCTGAGCTTCAAGAGCTCATGGATGTCAGGCTAGATAAGAGAGGCCACAGACACAACTGTGCAAATTATGGGGGGACAAGGACAGAACTCTTGGCAGAGGACAAGAGCTGACGAAGAAGCAAGGAGCAGAATGGTCCCCGAAAGAGGACTCTTTCACTGCAAAAAACGCACGTGAAGCAGGAGGGCCTCCTGGCCCCTGTGTCCGTGCCCTTTTGCCGGAGGTTTCCTCCTCGCGGCCGCGTTTGCAGGACGCTTCCTCCCAAGGCTCTTGCTCCTGCGAAGCGCTAAGTCGCTCTGTCCGGCGAAGCCCGTGGTGAAGTTTGTTGGAGCGAAGCAGCTGACAGCAGTGACACCTTCATTTGTCACGGCTGTTACCAGAGTAAACATTGAAACTGCTCCCTTTAATTATGTCAATCAAGGCAAAAAATACCCGGCCCGCGCTCGGTCTGCATCCGCTGGGAGCGAGCGCTGCGGGAAGAGACGGAGCAGGAGGTGCCTCCCTGGGTACAGGAGGTCACCGGCCAGGATCCTGCTCACAGAAAAGCTGTTTTTCCTGCCCAAAATGAGTGTGGAAGGCTTGGAATGACCCTAGGGAGACACAGCAGGGCGGTGAATGATGGTTGCAAGTGGAGCCACGTTGCACACTCAGGATTTGGAGCGAGCCAGCCGGGATGGGCCAGCAACGCCAAACCGACTCCCTTTTCGGATATCCGGGGCTTTAGCCTCCGGGGCTTTTCCTACCCCGGCAGCGTCCTCGGCGTCTTGCAGTGTATGTATTAGCTTTGAACCTGTTTATACCAAACACTACAGAAACCCCACAGAATCTGTCAGCTGGGAGACTTTGGTTAACTCCTGTCATATTTAGTTTAGCATCTGACACCTCCTTCTAGACAAATACAGCTCTGGTTCGCTGAACCTGATAACTCCTTTTTAGTACAGCGAGTGACTTCCATATGGAATAAATTACAGTACCTCTTGCAAAACGCCAGAGGCAGCTGCCAAATTATGCAAAATTTAAACCACTAATGAACAATGTGATGAAAGTTGAATGAAGGTGTATTTACAAGATCTACAACACACTGTCTCTGCGGAGCAGATGTACTGTCTGTACAAGTATGCGTGTGTCTGTGTATATACCTACGTACAGGCACACTCATGCATATTTAAGCATTACCCTAAAGATCTAGTTGTTTTAGGTATATCTGTTAACAGTAGATGCTACCTAAGATCAGGAAGCCAGAAGGTCCCCAACATGTTACTCCCTTATTTCTATCTGCCAGGCAAATCTCGTGACAGCAGATTACAGGGAGAATGAGCATTGGGGGATTTGAAAGGGAGTAAAGAAGAGAAATGCAAGGGGAAAGTATTAGAAAAATGCGTTTTTTGTGCATCCAAAGAGCAGTGTATAAACATTTATCGTTCGTGCTGGTTCATGGCAAGGATTGGTGGCAAAAAATGGCTTCTATAAAACAGAGCGTGCATATTGCTGTCCTCCTGCAGCCTTAAAGCAGAAGTCTTTGTCTTGGCACAAACCTTCTAAGCCCTTGTGTCCCCTTTGAAGACCAACATTTAGTTCACCAGATCTTGGCCAGTTCTGCCCTGTGGAAGGGCAGTGTACACAGCCACTTTTGTCATGTGCAAATAGTGTCCATTTGCGTGCACAGGATGACTGCTGATGTAGGATAATATTCACCTTCCTGCGGGTAAAGCAGCCTGGTTTAGAAGATGCTCAGGGCACAGTTGTGCTTTCACAAGGGTCTAAGGGTCTAGACCTCCCTGCCCATGATCTCGCCCCCAGGTAGAGCACACAGTGCAATGCAGCAGCATAATTCACCCTTGGACAAACAGAATTTTGTTTTCTTTAGTTATGGCTTGCTATAATACAATACTCCACAATTAAACCATTAGGAAGCATCTAATCAGGCGCTTCCCTCGTGGAAGGCGGGTGGTTGTGGGTGAAGGGAGATCATTTTTGGTAGCATTTGACAGGTAACAAAATGCAGCATACAATAATTAACTAAATTTCCTTCCAAAATCTGTGCAGGGATCCTAGGGACTGAAGAAAAGTGACCTCCCAACTGATCATGAGTCATTTATTCTGAACTGCACAAATTTTAGAAGCCGCATCCCAATTAAGACATTACACTACATGTGTTAATTAGTCGCCTCCCCCTTTTAAAATCAAGCCATAGCTCTTCTTAATTAGGACGTTAGCGGCTGTAATTTGAACTGGCCTGAGTCTGGAGCGCTCCTGGAAATCACACCTGGAGGCTGCACCACGGATCACTTTAAATTGGTGTGGTTTTTACTTGGGTGATTATAAGGTCCCCAACAGGGCAGTAATTAAAAAGGGTGCAGCTTCCAAATTAAAGTGTCAGGGCGGTATAAGCAGCGACGTCTTGCTTCTAAACTGTGCTCTGGGGAGGCTAGAAGGATGCTGGCCCTGTGATTTTTCTCAGCAAGGGCTCTAACGGATCATGACGTTTTAAGCATAAGGATAAATCCCTTGCAGCAATTGCCCCTCTGCGTCCCGGGGACTGGTTGTCACAGCTCGAAAATCTCGAAAATCTCATGTACAGAAGAGCAGTTGGCGAATGCAGTTAGCGTATGGAGCAAGGGGTTAAGATATTGGTGGGATTAGATTTGGATGTTGCTTTTGGGGTTCTCCTTCTCCAGCCCTCCTTGGGATGAAGATAACCATGAATTGCTGGGCAAGAGCGAAGGACATTGGGGCACCCGTGCTCAGCCTAACGAGTTGCACACATCAGCTGTGCTGTTATAACCCGTGAGGTGCTCGCCCGGAGCCTGCAGGAGATGGGAAGCAGATGGGCATGGAGAGAATCTGTTATCCTGCCTTTCCGGCAGGCTCGGGCTGCACGGGGAGGTGCTCCTCCAAAAGAACATGCCCTGATGTGAACAGATTGCTCCCCTTTTGGCCGGGGACCTGGTGAAGGGCAAATATTTGATTAGAAACATGTTTTGAAACCCACTGATGGGAAGCACAGTGCTGTTCGGTGTCATCTGGTCATTCCTAGGCCTTCCCTTCTCCCCAGGAGAGCTCCTCTGGTGATATCCCATTGGAAACCGAGGCTGGAGATGGTGGCCCGCAGGATGGTCCATCTGCATTGCCAAACTCTGCTGAATACCTGGGCAAAACCTATTGTCATTCTCAGTTGTTTCAGATTGGTGGGAAAAAAAAAAAAAACAAGTGAATTTTGGGCAACAAAAGGCCTTAACAAATCGCCTGGAGAATNTAAACAGCGTCATTTTGGTGAGAATAAGTCCTGAACAAAACGCAGGAGGATTCTGTTTTCCTCCCTAAAGCATCCAGTTCACACTCATTTGCAAACTGTCTGAGGTCCTGTCTCCTGTAACATGCTTAAAATACCAGCTTCTATGGGCTGAATGTTGTCCATGTCATTCAGTGTTAATTGCATCATTAGGGTCACTTAATGGGTCATTATCAGAACTTGACCTTGCAGATATCTTTAAGCGGTTGCTGTTAACACATCTTAAACTCATAAACATCCCCTGGGGACAGCTCGTGTTAAAACTGCCTTATCACCCACTCTAAAGATGTTTGATTTTTAACAAATTAAGATATTGTCAAGTTTGCTGCTTTATTATGGCATTAACTAAGTCAGATGCCCTTTTCAGCACCATTCTGTTCCACAAATGACAAAGTCCTCGGGGGATTTTGAGGCTTCTCTTCCTTCTGCTCATGCTGCATCATCTCCCAAGCCTTAATACAACCTCTGCGCCCATCCACATCACCTGGTGTAGTGTTTGCTCCAGAGGGAGACTGCTTGGAAGTGGAGGAAGGGAGCGTGAAGCTGTTTTAATCCGGGAGAACTGAGCACTGAAGTTGCAGAAGGATCCACGGTGACACACAAAAAAAACACAAAACATGATCCTTAAG
>VWPW01012257.1:0-13850 GCA_013389825.1 Crypturellus undulatus | reverse complement strand
AGCCTCTGAAAACTGTAATCCATTGAATAAAGCTGTTCATTCCCACAAAAAGTGCAAAAAAAGCACCANCCCAGCATGAACCGAGGCAGGCTCAGCATGTTACTACGAGTTACAATAGTTTCTGTCACATAAGGATGTGTCAGGAACAGTTTGGACCCACAATGAACTGGCACAAAACCAGCAGTTAAGCCTCTGAAAACTGTAATCCATTGAACTAAAGCTGGGCGTTCCCACAAAAAGCAGAAAAAAAGCACCGTTGCTTAATGCACTTAGGGGTGATAACTCTTCCAAAAGGAAGAGTACATAAGCAGGGGAACTGCAACTTTGCAGTTTGTGTGATAAAAGCAATGGGGGGATGAAGAGGAGATGTGGCTGCATTGTAAGAACTCCACCACCGAAGCCCGGCTCCAGCTCTGCTGCCATTAAGGATCAACATCTGGAGATAATCATTTAAAAGCCAATGCTGCCTTGAAAACGATGCGTGAACACAGCTTCAAGTCACTGCTGTGGCTGCATATTCACAGCTCACCGGTCTTATACTGCTGGTTTCCCTTTAAGTTGTTTATCCTGAGCAGCCTGTGTTGCAGCTGGAGAGGAGAAGATCCTGCAAGCACCCCTGCATCTCCTCCTGCATTAAAGCTGCAGCTGCAGGACCCTCCCCTTGCCTCTGCACAGCCCCACGATGGAGAAGAACTCTTTAAGCAATGCCAACATACCAACAAATGGGGAATAAGCGACTTTGCAGATGCATGAAGCTTGCAGATTAGAAGAGGATTAACTACAGTCTGAATCTATCTCCTCACGATACTCAGAATATGCTTCATGAGCTGACAGTGTATATGGAAACGTCCAATTTCAATTACAGAGAGAAAGAGAAGAAAGTATATTTAGGTTCTATGACACTAATAATAGCAGGATTTCATTCCTTTTCCTTCCAAGTTGTGATCGAAGCAACATCCACTAATACAGGGAACAAGAAATCTGCCACTTACATACAAACAAGGCGTAAGAAAGTGATCTGGGTGCGTGCTGTGTATTCACAGAAAGATCATCTGGTACTTTATTTAAGACAACAAGTATTCTTACAAGTCTTTTGCAGCAGACTGATGGTCAATTTGCCTCAGAAAGATTGGGAATAAACATAAATTATAAAAAAGGATTACTAGAAGTAATGTGAATATAACTGTCCCACAAAACAAACAAACAAGTAAACAAAAACAGATGAAAAACCCGGAAAGCTGTGATGATTTGCCACTGAAATAGCAATTCCTCTGGCTACCATTTCATGGGGTCTCAGACTTGGGCTCTGAGGTTTGGTAGGGAGAAAACTTAATGAGAACCCAAACCCTCGGGAATCCACTGAAATAAAAGGCTGGGAATAGGAGTGAGTGTGCAGGGGGCATCATTCTTCACCTAGGTTTGTTCCTGCTCTCCTGAGTGACTCCCAGCACCCAGGTGAGAAGGAAGGTGGGCAGGTGTGTGTTAAACCCAGGTTTTTCATGGTTCCAGGTGCTCGTTCGGCTCCATGGTCTATGTACCCTGCGGGATTGAGTACCTCAGTCAGCAGACTAATTGAGCTAATCGATCTGCTAGTTCAAAATATTTCCTCCTGCCGTAAGAAGCAGGGGTGGGGAAAATGCCAGCTGGGAGTCAGTGTTAGTTTTTCCATAATGCTTTGGGATAGACCATATTTTCTTGGCACCTAATACAGAATTCTCCACAGAGCTCCTCAGTCCAGTTCTACTGCTTAATATAGGGGCTCTAACATATTGTTCACGTTTGAATAGAGTTATCAAATCATGCTGTGATTTATAGCGCACCTTCCATTTTATATCTCTGATTTAACAAGGCAGGGATTTAATTCTGTAGGGAGATTTTCGTTGGCATTTGCAAAGTATCAGACCACAGCGAGTTGTGAAGGTTTTGGAAGCACATCCTGAGCAGAACCAGATCTCTCTGAACAAGGACAATAGGAAATGTTTATCCTGCAAACGTTCTTTCAAAGCCTCCCCCAAAAGGACTGTCTCTGCAGTATTGCATTGTCATCTTAACTTTACATATCTGTAACAAGAAACTCAGAGAATGAAACTTAGAGCAAACACGTCTTTCGTTTTCTAAATGATGCAGAATGATTATTCCCCTGCTTAAAGATACCTGGAAGAAGGGATTTGAATATTTCCCTCTTTCCCACATCATCTCCTTGACTCTCAGTGCCCCATGGCTCTGTTATCCAGTCCTGTCATTTGGACAGGGGTCCCTCAGTGGGTGTTAGACCGGAGAGCAAGGTGGTGCTGAGCAACCCTGACACATCATCTCCTTTTATGTCCCTCAGCTGCCCGCTCATAACTGATGACCGTGGACCGTAATCTCTGCACCATCAGGAGATGCTTCGTGCCTGCACCGTACGGGAACACGCGTGCACGTGGAGTGCTGCTGTCAGGGCGAATGCAGCGTCAACTCAGGAAGAAGGAGAAGGACCTTGACGGGGACCACAAGGTGTTAAATTGAGAGAAGCAGCCAATAATACGATCATATAATTTTAGTTCTCTTTTCTGACCATGAGGCATAAAGATTCCTCCTAGTTTCATGTCATTAGAGCTGCATATTTAAATGTAACTTCCATCATTTAATACTGCATTGAGCTTGGGACACATTTATTTGCCTTCCTTGGGCTTTCATTAATGTCAGTTTTACTGTTAGATTTGTTTGTTAATCTTACAAATGACATTAAACCAAGGCTGTTCTACATAAAGGGTTTGCATGGATCAGATCTAGTAATGTCGCATTGTGTTACTGTATACAGAATGATTAGCTAGTAATTGGTTTAATGGAGGAAAAAATAAACAAAGGCCTCCATGAAATGGATATTTCATACACCACGCATGGGTGAGGCTGCGCTAGCAGTATCAGCTGCCTCGTGCTGGCCACAGGCTGGTTCCCACCTAAATCAGCAGGGAGATTTTTGCTGTTCAGAGCAAGCTCGGATCTGGTCTGTCAGATAATCAGCAATTGGGGCGATTCATTGGGTTCTATGGATGCGGGCGCTGCTGAGCGACCAGCACAGCACTGTAGCTGGTAAAGCACCCATCTCCTTGCACAAAGTGCTTGGAGCAATCCGAGTTGTGCAATAATATTCTTTTCCTCCCCCCCTTTTTATTTTTTGCCTGTGATGGTACTAGCAGCAGCTCTGATAAATCTCTGGATACATTTCCCCGCTATTGTTCTTAGAAGCACCTTTTTTTTTTTATTCCCCATCAGCTTTTTAAGCCCCATTTTGTTTCAGTGTTCGTTCAGAAGTTCCACCCTGGTATTGTTAATACCAATTTTTCTCAGTGGTGGATTTTTCTCTTGCTTTGATCAGCGCCATGACCAAGATATTTGTGCATTTTCTGTTCTAACGTCAGAGCACCTCCATGACACGCACGGGCTATTATTCAATAACGACGCTTAAATGGAGCTATCAGAAGGGTTATTATCGAAGTTATTAAAAAGCAATTCTTTCTGCTTGCAGTGTAGCCACGAGTTGCAGAGCCAACCATCATCTAGGTGCGGATTATTAATCAAGCGGCTTCCCAAAGCCCACCCAGGCAGGCGGCGCGAGGGCACGGATTGATCTGCTCCGCTCAATCCGCGCACGAACATCTGACCGGCGCAACTAATCCATGACGCTTGGCACTTCAGCTCGTGATTTTCTCACATCTGTTCTTTCTGGCGGAGACGCTAGATTTCTTTTAGGAGAAAACGGCACACACGGAAATGTTTGTGGCGCATCGTTTATGGCTAGCAAATGGTAACGGTCCTTTAAAACCACTTTGCCTTTGACACTTTTTTCAGGAGAAATAAGCCTTCCATGTAGTAATACGCCAGATGTTAAAGTGAGGAGAATGCCAATAATTATTTAGCAATCGTTTGAAGGGGGATGTATAAAATTGCATCCCTGTGCAAATCAAATTTGACCAGGTAAGTTACTAATGAGGTTGTGAGCAGCACTCAGGCTGAGTCACCAGCTTTAGGGAGATGTATTTAATTTCACTTTCCCTCCAAGCTTCGGTAAAGGGCAGCTCAATATCGCTTTCACGTGCTCCTAGCAAGCCCCAAAGTGCAATGCTGCTTACATCTGTTGTAGCAATTTCTTTGGACATAAGTATGGCAATTCAGCAGGCTCCGGTCTTTTCTGCCGACGCTGCATGATCAAGGAATATGTGTTGGATTTGGCAAAATTCTCAAAGTCCTGTCAAGCTAACCAACACGTCAAGTATTAAATGGTTTCCCATTTGCTGTTATCATCATTTTTGCAGGCAACATTTCAGCTTTGCTGTGCACTTCTAACTCTTTCAATATTGTTTTTTGCAAATGAAGAGGCCAGAGATGCCAAGACACAGCTGTATCTGCTCCAGCTCCTTCCTAGGGCAGCCTAGGCAAAATGAAAATTAAAAAGGGTCACCTAGGCAGCTGGATTCTCTCTGGTTTGTCCCTCAGTTACATTGTCAAACCATTCATCCTGTCTCTGGAAGGTGTCAAAGATGAAGTGGGAGGGTGGATTTAATAAAGACGTTTCAGCGAAGCTCTGCTTGCACCATCAATAAAAAGGTTCAGAGAGGCCTCAGGGCTTTTGGACAAGGATTTGAGCTGAACTTCAACAAAATGAGAGATACAGGTACTACGCAGAGTGCCTGTGAACTACCTATGCAGAATTAAGCCATATGCGTCAGGCAATGGTGTGCTGACAACCAATCCTATAGTGCTTTTTATTACCCAGTTCTGATGAGTTACATGCTTGCATTGATTTGGAATAGTTGCCTATAGTGTCTGAGAGGAGAACAGGCGGTATCATTTATAACAGAAAGACATTATTTATTAACCGTCAAGAATATTCTGAACATTCACCAATTCATGGAGAGACTGAGTATCTTAGGACCTGGATTTACAGTAATTTGAGTGGGACTCCCCAAAACTGGTCCACTGAAAGCACATGAAAAGCCTAACAGGGTCTTGTCTCAAAAATTAAAGGTAGTGCACCTTTCAATTACATAATGTAGCAGTGAAAAACTCAAGGTTTAATTGCCTCTTCAGCTCACAAAACCAGAACTGTTACAACTCTAGAGCTCTGGCATTTTGCAGCACCTTCTCTTCTAGAGATGATTTGTTAACAGGGAAGGAGGACCCCCTTCAACTCACAAATCCCTGCAGCGTGAGGGCTCTGAGCACCTCAAAGACAGGCACAGCGTTGATGTGTCCTAAAGGAGCTGCTGAACCCTTGGTTATCCAGGAGCTGATGTGTCCCCGAGGCTGGATGGCACTGGGGAGGTGCTGGGTGGCTTGGAGCTTCTCACCACCAGGAATGGTTCTTGTCCATGGTCCTCATGCACCTTATCTAGGCAAAGTGGGCTCCCGCAGCCTGATAATTTATGCCTTGTTATGTCTTGCTGCTGTAATTCACCAAAATAAAGAATAACACTCCCGTAACGGAGATTAATGGCTGTCAGGCTGTAAAGTAATTTTTCAATACGAAATGGAGCAAAACTTACATTTTTAGCACAATTTCCCACTTCACTGATGCACCTGGTAATAATTATGATTTACATTAACCATAACATCATCCTTCTTGTATCAACTTGCCTTAGTGAAGAATGAAATAGGCCCTTGTTAAATGTTTCATGAAATAATTCAAATTACATATGCTAAAATTCCCCAGCTCCTACTACCCAAGATAGAAAACAACAAGAGTAAAAATTACTTGCTGTTCCTAAGGCCCTGATTCTGCACTAAGAGTGAGGCGAGTGCAGCCCTAGGAGCTCTCGTGCTTAAGCCAATTACAGCAAAAGTTAACAAAACCTTAAAGCCCGAATCAATGATGCAGCTTCAAAACCCATTTTCCGCAGAATTTTCACACACTCAGATTATGTTCCAGCTAACTTTCTCCTGTAAGAATTTGCCTTTAACTAAGAAAATCCCACTGTCCCTGAAGACAGCAAGGTTCAAGACTTCAAGGCCACCTAATTAATTAATTTCCAGACTGCAGAAGGTAATTGGTAAGAAGGAGTTGGTAATTTAGTCCTTTGCTAATCTAGGGTGTGAGTGTGTTTCATATCCTCCGAGGCACTACAAAACAGTTTTCCAGTGGAGTCTCCTGCCAACATATAATAAAAAAATCCAACTTATAGCAAAACTGAAAGACAACGTCCTTCTCTTGACTTCTGCAAGGGATACAAGGCATTTCCAATGCTAAAACAATCTGGTGGAAAAAAAAAACATTAAAGAAGCTGAAGTATTTGCCTCGGAATCACAGATAAATGAAAGGCAGGACTAATGCACCCCTGAAGAGCAGAGAAATCCATTTGTATAATAGGATTATGATTTAAGATTTTCCTATTATGAGTTTTGATTTTGCAACCCTTAGGTATGCATGAAGCTTGCCTTATTTCTGCGTACAAAGTGTGGGGAACTGCAGGTAAGACACAGAGGGGACATGGGGTCTCATGCCCAGCTGAAGGCTGCAGGCTCCCCATGCACTGAGCAGATTTTCCAGGGAAAACACAAGCAGCACCAGCAAGAGCCACCTTTTCAAGAGCCTTGTTAATGACATGTAGCTGTCTGGACAGCGTCAGTCCCTCCTCGCTGCGCTGCCCTCAAGCACCGCTCCGGTTTTGCACAACACTTGGGTACTCGCAGCTGAGACAGGCTGGTTGTGCTGCCACCGCCAGAGTAAAGTTCATCACTGTATCATTAATTAGGATGACTGGCTACTCGAGGAGTTTAAACAGTGATTAATGAGCCTCCGTGGCTCTAGTGCCATGCAAACAACTATCTAGTCCATGTTATATACAATTTATTAAAACGGAAAAAAAAAAGGCTGCACCAAGACAGTAAATCTTGGTTAGAAGAATTAGTGGAGGAAGAAATAACAGTCGCGCCGCATTCATAATGTTGATTGCAAATTTGTATTCACGCTCTCTTACACTAACTCAAATGTCGTCTTCAGGAAGACAGTATAATTCATGTTTTAGAGGATTCGTTGAAAATCTGTTTAGGAACGGGAAATGGTGAAGAGAACAGCATCATATAGGAAATCATATAGGTAGGATAAGTAATATCAAAATAATTCAGACTAAGCAAAACCACAGGGCTTACTGTTTTTCTTAACCTTGGCATAAAGGTCCTGTTTCCTTTGTAGTGCATAAGACACTATAGCCTGCCGAAGCAATCAATCTTCCCGCTGTTAATTATCTCACAGAGTAAACTTGGACTATTCACATCTTTATGCAGGTGCTGAGCCGCTCGGGGTTTTCCAGGAGAGGCACGCGGCAAGTGCATTGGAAATATATTTTCAGATTCATCTGTTGAGAGCATTAATCCACTCTAAAGCTCCCTTTGCTCCCGTATGGTGCAGGGCAGTCAAAGGCTGCGATCGTGACTGCGTGAGCAATGCAGCCCCTTACATCTGCATTCAGGCACCACGAACTCAAAGGCCACCAGTCTTAACTAATTCCTCTAAGTACATGTTCAGCGATCTCCTTGCCAGGAGTCAGTCCAGGGTCTCTTCAAATTTCCATATGTTTGAAGTTTTTCTCTCCTCTTTCATCGCTGGCTGAAAGCTGTCAGAATGCAGCTACGATTTCATAGGGTAATGAGGAGGAGATTAAGGAGCGTAGACATCTGTCACCTAAATGCATGCAATAAGAAAGTCATAAAATAAATAAAATTAAGGTGCCATAAAAGCAAACAGCAGCTATATTGCACAGTCACCTTCTTGCATTGCAGCAGATGTGACTCCTGCACAGCTGAGCTGCAATAGCAGCCCGATCCTGCACAGGGCACAGTTGCCCATGCCAAAGCCAGGGTTCACCCAAATTCAACGTGTCAGCCAGGCATCCCCTGCCCAGAGCCTGCTGGACGGGGAAGGGGAGCTGCAGATGCCGTAGCTCTGGCTCTCAGTCATGCAGTCTGGATGCAGCAGGTCTAGAGTCAAGGTTACCCACTTGCAGCTCCTCCTGCACTGCGCCAGGTCCTGCACTGCAGCGGTGTTTATGGGCAGATAGACTCACATCCACGTCTGCAGAAAGGCTGGGAGGTGATGGGTAAGCTCTGCTCTGCTCTCCAGGCCACCACCTTTGCACATGAGTCATAGTTTGAGGTGCTTGTGGGGCTCCAGCGTGTCTCCCCAAGCTACAGGTCACCCTTCCTTCAGCTGGGTGAAAGTCTCCGGGGTTCCAATTAGTCATAAAACCTGAAGCGGAGCGTCTGTGCTCAGCGAATTAACAATCCATTGCTGTTAAGGTTAACATATCGATGAGCTCATTCTTTGGGGTTGCTATAGAAGCATCTCTGGGAATTCTATCATCTCTCACTTTCCAGTGTGTCTTCATGAATGAAGATACTGGCCCAGAGCCTGCTCACGGGCAGAACCACTATGTGGGATGCGCTGTTAAACTGACGGAGCCAGATTTTCCATAGGCGTTTCTCAGTGCGGGGTAATGGAGATTGTAAAAATGGGCTCATTCTCTTCAGATTTAAGCAATAAAGTTCTGGAAAAATCTCATATTCAACCCTTATCCAGAAATGGTTGAGCTCCTAAATTGTATCCATTCTCACTCAAATGAAGACACATAGCAGCAAGCTAATTATGTTTCTTACCAAACTCGTGAATAATTAAATATTTTATTGTGATGTTACAATTTGTATTTATTATCCTTTGCCAAGGAACAAAATTAAACATAATGAGGCTTGTTAGTGTCTCTCTTCAGCGATGTGCCGGTGTTGCAGGACCCTATATTGCTTGTACCAATGGTGATTAATGGGTTTAATTTACTTGACTTGCGTATGTTGAAATCTGTGAGGGGGAGAGAGAAGGGAACTCAGAGTGTTAAAATCCTTTTAATTAGCCTAATAATGCCAAGTTTGCATGTGTTAACCGGGGTGCACTATTAATTAGTTTTAGTAGACTGTTTTCTGGAAGGCGGCACCGTAGCATTTCAGCATGTCTTATGATCCCAGGAGAGCTATAAAGATGACAAACAGAGCATGACATTACACATAACTGCAAACAAACAGCCCTTAATCTTTCTGGATGAAGAATTGGGGGTAATTGCTGGACAAAATACTTTCTGCGCCTCTCCCTTGCTCTGTCTTTACTCGGCCGTAGTCGTTTGGCTGGGATGAGCTCTGCAGAGAGACCCGGCCTGGTCGGTGGTTGGGGCTGCCTGATACTTGTGGGTCTCGCACGCTGCAAAGGCGACAGCCGTGGGCTGGCCCACAAACACCACTTGCTTCTTCGTGGGTTTCAGGGTTAAATTAGCTCTTTCTCCTCCAAGAGGCACCAGGTCAGACAGATTGGTTTCCCCTGCAAGGGTCCCCTTCAGGGACAGAATTCCCCCTCAGGGATTCATTTAATAGCCTCCACCGCACTCTTCTTGAATTAATTTCTCAATGCTTTTTATTCTCTTGGTTCAACAGCCTCCTGAGGCTATGAGTTTCATAATTTCATTATGTCTTACCCAAATTTAAATTTCTGATCAACAGTTTCATGTGATAGCCTTCTCCCACTGTCACATTTGTGAGAAATTTGAGAACAACTGTTCCCTGACATAGGGAAACATAGTAAAAAACCCAAGAAAATGGGAAATGCAGGAGATCCTCCCAAACAGAAGGAGGTAAAGCTTAAGTTGAACTTTAAGCCGAGCTTTTGCTGGTGCACATCCCTTTGCTGCCTGTTCCCCTTGCTCGGCTCGATGGACACGACGCACTCCCTGTTGAGCTGTTTGCAGGGAAGCAAAGGCAGGGCAGGCAGCAAGGACTTGGAGCTCAAGCCTGAAAAGCATCAGGCTCCCCCTTAAAAGCATCTTGCAAACTTGACAGAGTAACTTGACAGAGCAAGTGAATGTCTGAGGGTGAGGAGTGCATGGCTGGCCACACTGCTCGACCCATTTGCTCGTCTGGCAGGAATCCCTCTGCATCCAAGCACAGTTTTTCCAGGGTGCCCCAGCCCTCCCCTTGTAATTTCATTATCCCTTGGAGGAAAGTGAGTACTTATCTTGTTGACTGCTCTGCATTGCCACAGCGGTCAGTTCCAGGAGAAACATCCACATTTTTCAAGCACCTCCATTCATGCTGAGCTAATTCCCTCGTTTCCTCTACCACACTGAGGTAGTCTAATTGTCCGTTGAAATCAATGGAGAGCCCTCCTGGTTTGGATCAGACTGGACCGCTGGGGTTGACTCGAGGCTCAGGGCGGAGGCAGTAGTTTGCACGTGGGGCACCCGAACCACAGGTGCACTGCACACGCATCCATAAACATGTAGATATTTCCAGCTGAAGCAAGAGCCACAGAAGAACCAAACCATAAGAAAATGCTGGAAAAGAGAGAGGTGTGAAAAAAGGCAGAGAAAGAGTCAGGATGTTTGCAAGTCCCCCTAATCGTGCCAGGGCAGCTTGGGGTTGCATCCGACCTCCAGTCCCGGTGCCTCCTCGGTCACTGCTCAGCCCAGGTAAGGACAGCAGCTAAGCCAGGGATGCAGGTCTAATTGCCACTATCACAAACCCTCTAGCAAAACCTTCTCTCATCTTATTTGAATGAGCATCAAGTGACCATCAAGACATTTTCTGACAAGTGTCATGTCCAGGCAATGCACGGGCTGCGCGCTGGCTTCCTTTGGTGATGAGTGGAGGAGTTAGCGGCAAATAGACCTATCTTTTTACCATTTACCAACTGCTAGGCCATGAGCTGCCTTTTCAATCAGCCTCTGTCAGGCTAAATAGTAAAACATCACTCTGAAGTAGCATTCTGGGATTTGAAAGGAGACACATTGCTCAGTCTTTGAGGAAAATGGGATACACGCATTCGTTTCTGTAACAAGCACATCACTGCAGTTTACACCTGGTGGTTTGCACACAGATCCCATTTAAAATCTGCTTTGCAAGTAGGAACGAACTGGTACATTTATCTCACAAAATAAATATGGATAAAAGCGCGTTGTGCTTATCCCAGGTTCCTTAACTGGCTGCAATGAGGCTATTGCCATAAAAAAAACCCACTGCAAGAACAGATTACAGACTCACAATAAATATTTCTGGCACATACTGTCTTCAGGGGGGAACCTGCAAGGTTTGCTCTGTGAGCATTTTGAGCAGTCTGAGATATCTGAGCCTGTACTGGGATAAATTGATCACTCAGAATTATTTTTAGATATTAAAAAAAGTTTCAGTCTGAGTCATCCAACTATTGACCTTTTTGATAAGGTTTTGGACTTAAGAACAAGCAAGCCAATGATTAGCTTCCATTTGAAACCATACTGCCATTTCACATTATAAAAATAATTTTCATTTTAAAAATAAAGTAAAACGTAGTGTGTGTTTTCAAAGTATATTCAAATGTATTCTAGTAATAAAGACCCATGGAGCTCACAGTTTATAAAAATAAAAACAACCCACACACACTACAGGAAATGTGGTGCTGGAGAACAAAACTTAGCCTAATAGATTAAATAACAGAAAGATCAGGTCCTTTGACATAGATTAAGAAACTACTTATTTTTAATTCCTTCTGGCAGCAGAAAGTACCTATCATAGCAGGAACAAAGACATGCAATGGAAAATACCAGAAGGTGGTTATGATAATAAGCTTATTTTCATTACAAAAGGATTATGCTTTAAATCTTTGATTAGCCTTTTAAAATTTCTGAACATGCTTCTTCAATCCCCAATTTTTAAAAGACAAAAGAACAACAAGAAGAGAAAGTAAAGTCTTACCCTTGTGGATGAATCCAGTTCTGTTGCACACAGAAGAACTTTTACTGTAAAGTTATTTAATTACATTCAGAGGACATCTTTAATTTTGATTATGACTAGAATCACGCACGTCTTAATTTAAGGAGTCCTACTGGAGTTTGTGTGTCCTAAGCACAAGCTCTTCGAAGCATTGCTAAGTGGGGCAATTTTATTGTACAAGGTTTTCTTGTAAAAATTATTGTCTTTCTGGATGTCTAATTAAAATAAAGATGTAATAAAGAATTTATGGTTTTAATTAGAGCATAGATCTTAAAGCAATTATAGTGTGATTAATAATTCCTTAACAGGCTTTCTTATACAAGATGAAGCAAGAAAGATTTGAGCCCCATGAAAAATCAATATGCATTACTCAATTACATTAACGAAGCTATACAAAGTAGTCTAGGTCCCAATTAAATTGCTCCTCATGTTAAACCGGCAATAGAGTCTGGAGTTATTAATGAATCTTGATCTATTTGTTTAGTCATTGCGGGGTTTTTGAGCTATAGATTTTTTTATTGCAAAGATGCTATAACGTACAAGCCCGTCTCTGGATGCCTGGGCAGGAGTTCAGGGAGATGCAGTGAACAAGGTTTGCTCCAAAAGGAGGGCAGAGCATGGGGGCTCACGTGGATATTGCACGCCGCAAACCACCACGGCCCAAGTCAAACACCGGACGGCTGAGAGCTTTGGCTCTGGCTCAGCAAGACACTTAACAACAAGCTTAGTTTTAGGCGCCTGGAAGTCAATACTACTATTTATGCCCCTAAAAGTGAGAGGAAAATGAGTGAGGGAGGACATGATATAGAGCTATAATCAATGGAGAATCAAAGTTGGATAAGAAAGGATCATTCTCTGTATCTCACAAGAGCAGGAGCCCTGGAGAACTCAACAAAAGTACCACAGAGCAGCTACTAGACAAACCGAAGGAAACAGATTTTCAAAACCTGACATGGCAAAAGTCCCTGTCAAAAAGACCAAAAATATAAACTGCTACAAAGTGGAACAGGGAAGAGATGTTCCCTGACAGGGAGCTTTTCTGCTGAGTGGTTCATAAGCCTTTTTGCTAGCACACAGATTGCCAGGAATTCAGGCAATGACCTGCCAGGCCTTAAAATATTGATTAGAAATATTTTCGGGGTGGAGGGAAGTAGGATTTTACACACAGCTTCTATGTTTCAGCACTGCAGTTTCCATAAAACAATTTTACCTTCCATTATTAACCCAACTGAACTCATAAGAGCAGGGAACTAGATAAATTAAGATCTTTAAGATCATGTGAACTTAAAGAACAACATAATGATATCTTCATTCACACACAGACAGCTCCTCTCCTCAAGCTGCCCAGCCGAGGAAGCCACAGCAGCCTAAATGTACTAGAGAGGAAAGTGATCTTGCAAGAAACTTCTCATTTGTCATTCTCTAATATGGATTGCGGCTTGGTAGCTCACTAATTGATCATTAAGAATACATTGTTCAAAAAGGTGCATTTCTTGGTGCAAGAAGAACAAAAAGTCTGAAGTTCAGAAAGAGAGAGACCACCATTCACTCGGAATAAATCTGGAGGACCCTGACGTTTTATTACGCTCAGTCCCAGCGATAGAGGACAGAGATTTATTTGGGTCCTGCCGTTGTGGGAGCATCGCCTGCTCCAGAGCGCAGATCTCACTGCTGCCTGTGAGTGATGCCGTCCTACAGCAGCAGTGCACAAGGGTAAAGACATTATTAGAGAAACCTGCAGTATTTAGCATCAAGTGAAAGGCATGCATTGAGCTGGATTTCCTTTTTTCAGGCACATCCTCTTTAGTTTCCTTAAAAAGTGCAGTTTCATTTGGCCAAGTGATGCACAAGTTCACGTCATTTTCAAGAGGTTGGTAAGATTAAATAAGAAAAATGTCAACAATAGCAATGGGGAAGGCTATAATTTCAGGGCAATATTACAATTTGAAGTTCCTTACCTGAAAATACAATTCTAAAATTCTAGTCTAGTCACCAGTGCCATTGTGATTCCTATGGTCATCTTTACACAGGGTTTTCCTGAGACCCTGTGGCCGAGGCAGGTGAGCAGCACATATTCTAGGTGCCGG